>JACXGJ010000158.1:0-79127 GCA_016801105.1 Esox niger
TCTATCAACAGGCTAAGTCCTTTCCTAAGCAGCAATGTGGATCATTTTATTATCATTTTAAAGAGGCCTGGACATTTTTTTAATAATATTTATAATGAATATAGTGTCTTATTGTCTCATTAATAAAGGCCATGGGTTGACATCATTTTGTTTGACTGGGATGAAGATATTCTGGAACACATTGGTATAGTAGTATATAGCCAGCCATCCAACTTAAAAAGTAACTTGGAGAAAATAAAGTTCAGCTGTATTGTAAATTTATTTTGAGGCAAGGCAGGCTGTCAGCTGCGAGAAAAGCAAACATATCTATCTTAGCAGTGCACCAAATTGGATAGGACCATGCCAAGTTTATTGCTGGGAAGTGTGCCAAGGAGTCTGGAACCAAGAGCGGGATAGAGAGAAAAAACCAAAACCGCAGAGGAAGAGAGAAGACAGAGGAAAGGTAGTTGGAGAAAGGAGATAGAGAGAGTAGAGAACAGCCGCAGAGTGAAAGAGAGAGGGAATTTAATAACTTCTGTTGTAACATTGTGGTTTGGCAAGATATTTTGAAACATCATGCCAATAAAGCAAATTGAAATTGAATTGAGAGAAAGTGGGGGAAAGACAGAGAGAAAGAACAAGAAGCAATGGAAGGGTAGTATGAGGGTAGAAGGCAGTTTGGGGGCATGCAGTTCACAGTAACGAAGTTGTGAAGTGCATACAAAGTGCAAAACACACTTGTGATCAGCTTTTGCAGCACAGTGGTCGGGTTGGATCTGTCCGGAGTGCTGATGAGGCTAATGACGCTGTCCAGAGTGCTGAAAAGGCTACTGTTCTTTATTGTAACTGTCCCAGCATCTGCAGCGGCAGTTCATGGTTCCCAATTGGAGCGATAAAGACAGCAACAGTAGTACCACGTTAATGTAATGTGTTACTAGTCTAGGGTGAAAGATTTAGGCCTAAAGTATGATAAACGATTGGCATTGTGTAGCATCTTAAATGTCCAAATTACATCCACCATCTTTCCTATTACTCCACCCTGCCTCTCGCTCTCGCTCTCTGTTCCCTCACCTTTCTCTTCTTTCTCTTGCATACTTCCCTCTATCGCCTTTTGTGTTTTGTTGTAAAACAAACCAGGCATTATGTGGTGCTGGAGAGAAAGGGACTAAGAAACACACTTGGAACACCACACAATCAGGCAAAAGATCCGTCAGGACCAACGCATTCCGTCACAATCATTATGACTATTCTTTCATCAGAAAAGCTGACAATATTTAGGTTAATCAGAAACATTTGAATTGATGGATGGTTAAGTTCAGCGAGTGAAATCCCAGTGAACATATTTCAATCCATAATCAATGAGTCAAACGCCCGGCACACCACCCACACAGTGCCAGGAAAAGGCTGTTCCTCAAAACTCCAACAAGGAAACCTGTCTTATCAAGAACATAAGAGAAAAGCCAGAGTGGCCAGGAAACAATTTGAAGGTGCTACAGACTTCAGTGGCTGGGAGTGAAATTTTTTTTAACCCATCAATCATGTCCAGAGCACTGCATAAAACGGACTTGTATTTGAAAATGGCAAGAAATAAACTGTTGCATAAAATGTACAATATGAAAGCATGAGAGTGACCCAGCTACAATGTGGAAAAAGAATAAAACTAACACTGCCTTGCCTCAGCACCACTCCATCCCTACAGTAAAGTATGGAGGTGGCAGCATCATGCTGGGGGGATGCTTTTCGTCAACAGAGTTAAAGTGTTTTGTTAAAATTGTGCCAAGGAAGAATGGATGGAATTAAATGCAGATAAAGTAATTTCAAAATAATTGATGTTGAATTTTTGTGTACACTGCAAACATACGTTTGGGGTCACGTAGAAATGTACTTGTTTTTTAAATAAAAGCTCAATCTTTGCCTATTAAAAAGATATGAAATTGATAAGAAATACAGTGTAGACATTGCTAATGTCAGTGACTATTGTAGCTAGAAATGGCTGATTTTGAATGGAATGATGGGCCTCTGTACATATTCCAGTACAGAGGCCCATCATCATCAACCATCACTACTGTGTTCCAATGGCACATTGTTTGCAAATCAAAGTGTATCATTTAAAAGGCAAATTGATCATTAGAACATCCTTTTGCTATAATATAAGCACAGCTGAAAAATGTTGGCTTCTTTAAAACCTTGCCTTCTTTAGACTAGTTGAGTATCTGGACCATCAGAAATGTTGGTATTGATTACAGACTCAAAATGGCCATGAATAAAGAAGTTTCTTCTGAATCAGCCTTTTCTTGTTATGAGAAATTAAGGCTATTCCATGCAAGACATTACCAAGAATCTGAAGATCATGTACAATGCTGTGTACTGCTCACTTCACAGAACAATACAAACTGTCTCTAACCAGAACAGAAAGAATAGTGAGAGGCCCTGTTGTACTATAGAGCAAGTGAAATCAAACATTAGTGTCATGTTTGACAAGCAGATGCCTCACAGGTCCTAGACCGGCAGCTTCATTAAATAATACGCACAAAACGCCAGTTTCAACTTTAACATCGAAGAGGCAACCCAGGGATGCTGGAGATTTGCAAAGAAAATATCACAGATGGGCAAATATAAAGAAAACATTTAAATGGGTCAAAACAACAAAGACACTGGACAGAGAAGATAGGAAAAAAATATGTCATAGACAGTTTGAGGTGTTCGGATCACCAAAAAATATGAATGAGAATTTGACCAATAGAAAAGATGCTGGAGTAGCCATATGTCATGCATGATGGAGGCAAAGTGATGGTCTTTGTTTGTGTTAATGGGAGATTTGTAAGGTTAAAGGGGTCTTGAAGAAGAAAGGCTCTCATTTGGAAATGCCATGCCATACCCTGTGAACGGCTCCTGATTGGAGCTAATTTCCTCCCACAAAAGGACAATGACCCAGAGCACAGTTCCAAGCTATGGAAGAAATATTTAAGGAAGAAGCAGTTGGTATTCTGTCTATAATAGAGTGGCCAGCACAGTCACCGGATCTCAACCCCATTGAGCTGTTGTGGAGCAGCTTGACCGTATGGTACGTAAGTGCCCATCCAGCCAATCCAACTTGTGGGAGATGCTTCTGGAAGCATGTGGTAAAACCTCTTACAGCAAGGCTGTAATTGCAGCACATGAAGGATTCTTTAAAAATCATTATTTCTAACATTGTCAAGAACTATATTTCCTATTCATTTAGCAATATATCCTATTAAAAGTAATTTTTTGTGGAAAACGAGGACATTTCTAAGCCTGAAACTTTTGAACAGCAGTGTACATTCATATTTAAATGGCATTGGAGCTTGGTGCATTCACCTGACAGACTGCAAAAAAAGGTGTCCTATCATCCAACTAAGTAGGATACATTTGTAATGTTTCTGTTGCCTCAGTGTGGGAGAACGCTGAACATTGAGGGAAGTCTGTCTGTTCTTAGAAGACACTTTGAGCATTTCCTAAAATTATTATAAATGATTTGAATCCATACTATCAAATCACATAGCACTTGTAAAGTTCACATTTTCATATTGAAAAATCCTGATTAGTTGCCATTAGAACATGCTTTCAACCTTACACCTTGTATAGTTTAATACAACATGTGCTTAATTCAACATGTGCTTGTTTGTGGTATTGTGTTAAATAGATACAGATGTGTTCAAAAGTTTGCAAGATTGCCCTTGGAGAATTGGTAATATATGTAACATTTGTAAAGAAAACATGAGTGAGCAGGCAAAACGCATGTCTTCTTCATCTTCATCCGCTTATCCGTTGTCGGGTCGTGGGGGCAGCAGCTCCAGCAGGGGACCCCAAACTTCCCTTACCCGAGCTACATTTGCCAGCTCCGACTGGGGGATCCTGAAGCGTTCCCCAGCCAGTGTCTAAATATAATCTCTCCACCTAGTCCTGGGCCTACCTCGAGGTCTCCTCCCAGCTGGACGTGCTTGGAACACCTCCCTAGGGAGACGTCTTGGGGGCATCCTTACCAGATGCCTCAACCCCCTCCACTGGCTCCTTTCGATGCAAAGGAGCAGCGGCTCTACTCCGAGTTCCTCACGGATGACTGAGCTTCTCACCCTATCTCTAAGGGAGACGCCAGCCAACCTTCTGAAAAAACAAATTTCAGCCATTTGTACCCGCGATCTAGTTCTTTCGGTCATGACCCAGCCTTCATGACCATAGGTGAGGGTAGGAACAAAAATTGACCAGTATATCGAGAGCTTTGCCTTCCAGCTCAGCTCTCTTTTCGTCACAACGGTAAAGCGAATGCAATAACGCTCCCACTGCTCAGATTCTCAGGCCAATCTCCAGCTCCATTTTTCTCTCGCTCATGAACAAGACCCTGAGATACTTGAACTCCCTTACTTGGGATAAAACCTCTTTCCCTACCCGGAGGAGGGACTCCATCGGTTTCCTGCTGAGAACGCGTGTCTTTTATTTCTTATCCTTGAATTTTCTACTTCTTAATAAGTGATTGAACAGTACTGACTGGCATTTGCATGGCTTCGGATATCTTTTTATATACTTTTCCATCTTTATGAAGATCAATTACCTTGTTACGCAGGTCTTTTGACAGTTCTTTTCTGTTCACCAAGGCTCAGTATCTCACCTGCTTAGTGCCTCCTCGCAGGAGCTAACAAACTCAAAGACTATTTAAACACAGACAGTAATTGGAATTTAAAAAGCCACAGGTATGGTAATTTCACCTTTAATTGCAATTTTCACCCGTGTGTATCACCTTGTGTGTCTGGAACAAGGCCAAACTTTCAAGGGTATGTACTTTCATCAGGGACATTTGGGTGATTTCTGTTATCAATATGATTGAAAAAGGAGCCAAACAACTATGTGATATTGAATGGCTTCATATCATCACTATCCTTCAACAAAAGACAGATTTTTGGCATGATCAGTCATATTTTCAAAATCAAAGCCAGAATTTCACAATTTCTGCCTGGGTATGCAATCTCGTGAGCACAACAGTATTCAAAGTATACCAAAATATGTCAGATTAACTGATTATTCTGTTGAAAATAATAAGATCACACAAATTTGTTTCATCATTATGGCTCTGTTTGCCGCCACAATGGAGATGCAGTTGAAGTGCAGACTTTCAGCTTGAATTCAAGGGTTTGGACCAAAATATAATATTAAATGTTTATGAATTGCAACCATTTCCATACATGCAGGCAATGCCCGATTGAAGTCTGGAACGCATGGACATCACCAAACGCTGTTTCGTCCTTTGTGATGCTTTGCCAGGCTGAATGTGGCTGAATGTCAGCAGACTATATCTGTATACACTTTAAAGAAAATAAAGTTAAGAATTTATCAAGCTGCGCTGCTTCTGTCTGCTGCCACATCATCAATAAACACTCGTGACCCAGTGCCGTTAGAAGCCATGCATGGCCATGCCATCACACAGCCTCCTCCGTGTTTTACAGATGATGTGGTGTGTTTCCGATCATGATCCTTCTCCATTCTTTTTTCTTCGCCTAATTCTGGTACAGGTTGATTTTATTTCATCTGCTCAAAGAATGCTGTTCCAGATCAGGGCTGGCTTTTTTGATGATTTTGGCTAATCTGGCCTTTTTATTCTTCAGGCTTCTGAATGGTTTGCACCTTGTGGTGAACCCTCTGTACTTGCTCTGGTGAAGTCTTCTATTTATGGATGACATGGATAATGATGTTCCTACCTTCTGGAGAGTATTCATCACTTGGCTGGATGTTGTGAAGGGTTTTTTCTTTACCATGGAAAGGATCCTGAGATCATCCACCATAGTTGTCTTCTGTGGCACTTTTGTGTTGCAGAGCTCACCAGTGTGTTCTTGTTTTCTCAGAATGAACCAAACTGTTTATTTGGACAATATGCAATAAATATTTAGGGATGGATTTCTGTCTAATGTTCCTGCTATCTCTCTGATGGATTTTCAAAACATTCTGCAGCCTAAAAGGCCCTGTTTCATTTGCATTGAAAGCTCCTTACCTGGTCAAATAAATATAAGCAATATTTAGACAATGCAGCGAAATACACTTCTCACCCATTCATTAATCTGACTGGCACGCAGGGAAATGCAGTTACCACTTTTCAACAGTGAATAGCTGGCAGTTTACTCCCTTCACTGACCACGCATGTCAGGCTGTGCAAACTCTTAACAGCTGCCACAGATTGTCGTACTGAAGCCCCCTGCAGCAACACATTTTTTTTTCTCCACAAAATCTCCCTATTTCACAGCCCAACCAAGGATTCTGACACATGTTTTTTTGAAGCAGTTAAATTGTATACTGCTAGCAACCTAGGCGGCTCCATGTGACAATCTCAGCCTTTGTCAAAGCACAGAGATGGTTCACTAAAGTCAGGGGGAACAAAGTCCCATGAACTATATAGTCACTGTGACATAGGCCACACCTGCCTCACACTGAGAAAAAGACTGAAACCTTGTGGGTACCCCTTTTGAATAAAATATACTTAAAAAGCAGCTGGAGTTACAAGTCCCTGTTGTGAAGAAACATTACGACGTATTTCAATTGCATAAGAGGTTGCTCCACAATTCGGTGAATCCTTTGGTTTTCACGCTAGTCAACTTGCCTTCTTCCCAAAGCACACTGGAGTGTTGAGTGATTGGCTGGTTAACTGCAGTGGGCTTAATCAAAGTCACAAAAATAACGTAACAAAGAAAAGTATACATGGATATAGGCTTAAAACAATGACTGAACCTTGTCAGAAATAGTTTCTTATATTATAAGGAGATTTTTTATACTATGTGAATTTGCATTAGGTGTAAAACATGTATTTAACTGAAGCAAACTAGTAATTAACTATAATACTGGGTAGTCCATATAATATCAATTTAGAATCTGGTTCACATTGGTTTCATGTCAACAGAATGTATAATGTATCTTACGTGTTGAACATTTCAAGCAAAACGTTGGTCTCAATTTAACAATGCTAGTCTTTCTATATAATTGATTGCTGACTAAAACCATTTACGCTGATGAGCCAAAACATTATGACCACCTGCCTAATATGCTGTTGATCCTCTGCGTTCCACCAAATCAGCACCGTCTCGCTGAGGCATAATATCGTCTAAAGACCCCTGAAGGTGTCCTCTGGTACCTGGCACCAAGACATAAGCAGCAGATCATTCAAGTCCTGTAAGTTGCGAGGTGGAGTTGCTGTGGACCAGACTTGTTGGTCCAGCACATTCCACAGATGCTCAATCGGATTGAGATCTGAGGAATCTGGGCATAACCTTGAACTCTTCATCATTATCCTCAAACCATTCCCTAACAATGATTGTTGTGTGGCAGGATGCATTATCCTGCTGAAAGAGGCCACTGCCATCAGGGAATGCCAAGCTCCTTCCACTGGCTTGGTTTCTTCTCACAATGCACCCTGGAGCCATCACTTCCCCAAATAATTGCCATCGACGTGATGGAAAAGAAAATGGGACTCATCGGACCAGGTGACCCTCCACTGCTCCATGGTCTAGTTCCAACGCCTTTGTACCCATTGTAGGTTATTTTAACGGTGGACATTATTCACCATGGCCACTCTGATTGGTCTCGGCTATGCAGCCCCATACGCAGCATTGTTAGATGAATTGTTTGTTGTGACAAATTTCTCCATTTCTATAATTTCAGCGATAACAATGTCTGCCTATCTTGCTCTGTCTTATCATCTGTCATTATGTTAAGATTAAAGTAGATGAAACGAAATCGAAAAATAGATTCGCGAAAATATTTATAATTTTTAAGACAATAATCTAATAGAGACACAATGAGGAAAAAAAATCTTAAATGTACAGCGTATTTTCTACTATGAGTAGAAGTACTATGGGCCAAGTAAGTTTTGCTAGCTAACAGAACTTTTTTGCAGCGCACCCTATTTGTTTATCCAAAACTAAGTGCAACATAAATGAATCTGTTTTCGATGTGATTTTTCTTTCTTAAGTTGTGTTTCTTTAAATATTTTAATCAGTTACAGCACAAAAGAAAGGGGGAGCAGGGACAAAAGTGTCAGGTGATGTTAGCTAGTCTCAACTAACCCTAACCCTGTGTATTTACTTGAATCGAAATAATCCTGTTAATAAGGAGATAATAATTATTATTATTATTATACAGCTGGCCAAGTAGGTAACAGCAGGCAGCGTACAGCGCGTCAGCAATCCCACAATGTTCTGCAAAAGCCGGTCGAGATCAGGTCAAGAAAGGAAAGAAGACATGGAACGAAAGAAGGAGGGCATATAGCTGCTTTTGCCTCTCCCTCAACTGCCCTCCCATCAATAAGATGGACTATAGGATTTTTTTGAAAGCCTTGAAATTGAAGTGACTTCCGGCTCAACAACATTTCCCCAACAGCATTACATTTCTTTTGAGGATACACCGGAGTAGCCAATTAGCTTTTTTGATTCAGACTGTGTTGATGTTCTTTTCTTATAAATGTGCCTGTCACCTATAACATTATGGTGTTTTGTTTTATTCCAAGGTTGTTTGATATGGGATCACATGTACAGGTCAAGACACATCCACAGCTGACTCAACATCCTAACCTACTTCTCAGCCAGATTCAGGCAAGTTTTACCTAGAAAACACCTTTTATGAAGATCATAATATCTTAAACGTGTCGTCTAGGATTGTCTAGCAGTCTAAGCTACTATCTCAGGCACACATGGGTTCAAATCTGGCTCTTTGACTCCCTGTCCCACAGTCTTTTCAACCATATTCTAGCTCTATGAAAATAAGAGTGGGACTGTCTCACTCCTTTAAAAAAAGTACAGATATTTATCAAAAGCTGTAAAGATATAAACAATACTATGAAAAGCAGATGAATGTGCAGTCAAGTTACTCACACCAACCCATTATTACAATGAGTCTCCAGTTGGGGACATTATCAATAGGCTATTTGGTAAATGTTTGGGCCGTTGTGATTGAACAGACTGTCTAATTTACAAAAACCAGACACCTGCCAGCCAAATGTTTATTCTTCTTACCCTTCAGGTGCCTGGATAGCACAAAGGCAATACAGTATGCCATATCATTTTTCTTCATCTCTCTCAGTGCTGCTTCTGCTGCTCTTTGCATGATACTGAGTATGCGGCGCAAGGACGGTTTACGTCTGAAATCACAGCAGAGACGACCTTTGAGCAAGATTATTGTAATGCTGAAAGGTTACAGGATGTTTTATTCGGAGGCGAGGGGAACTGTTTGCATGGCTGACCGCTTTGAATCCTCCCAGGGCATTTGCATAATGATTGCTTTGTGGAGTGACTCAAAGAGCAGAGCAGGTGACTTATAAAGTACTTTTAACGTCTTATTTACAGACTCAGGAAACTAATTCAGCCATATTTGTCAGTTGAAATTGCAGGACATCTAGGGAAATTGTCACATGGACACCGCATTCGACTTGGTAAATAAGCAAATGTCTTTGAACAAACAACCCCACATCCCATTCAGTGTATGCTTATAATTTGCTTAGAGTATGGTGTTCATATTCAAAGTCATAGAGGATACATCTAAATCAGAAAAAGACCAAATATTTCCATGTTGCAAAATATTTTAAAGTGAGTCAACAGAGACTCGGTTCCAATTTACCAGAAGATATTTCAACATCTCTCATATTGGCTCCTAGTCTTGAAGCTGAGAAACAGAAATGCTATACCATGCCTATGTCTCTGCATCCTCCACCAGACAGAGGCCCACTCCTGTACTTTTACCAATTGGGAAGGTGTCATAGTGGTTTCAGGGGCTGACAGTGTATCCTCTTTTTTTCATGATCCACAGCCATGCTATGCATGTCTTATGTCTTGACTCATTGTCAGAAGGGTATCTATCACCGATAAAATAACTGAAACTATGCAAATATCTGTCTTCTTGTCGGTCACTTCCTATCACTCCTTACCCATTCCACCCTGAAATTTCATCCCAACCCCCAGTTAACCAAAACATGGTTATGAGCCCTTTGATAGAGCCTTCTCTACAAAAAAATTTAAGAATTGTTTGCTATTAGAATTGTTTGTTTGTTGTTTGTAACATTCAACTTGATGTTACTCTAAACTGTTTGGGCCATCTTGATTCTTTGCACAAGTATCAGAGTAATGCTGGCTACTGTATTTACGTGAAATGTTAATGTGATGACAAAAACAAAAGTAAAATAGATCTAGCAATTTTTGCACAGGGTTACATTATACGCCAATTCACAAATGCCTGCTCCAAAACAACATTTGCAATTTATTATCTGAATGGGGCAAACGGAATATGACAGCACTCCATTGTTTTACTCCATTATCATGAAATAACCATTATTTTGGCTACATCCCCATTTGAAATATGTTTATCTTTCTGTTGTGCTTCGTACTGTTGTGATTTGAAGGGTATTATGCAACTTAAAATAGTGGTAGAAACTAGTCCTGGTTTGGATCACATCTTGAGATGTAAGATCAGAGAGGAAAGACCTCCCATACTTTGTTTAATTTCATTTACTGTTGAGCATGTCGCCAAAACAGCCATTTAGCCTATCTTCCCCTCCTTATGCTCTATGTAATCCGCCTAGTGTTATTATCCCTTTATATAGCTGGCACTTTGTGCATGATTGTAGCCAGTACCACACTTAATTCACATCAGGTGGCAAATGGCCTAGCGGCTTTAGCAGCTGACCATTTACTGGGAAGGTGAAACCCCTGAATTCTGTCCTTGATCAAGACAGTTAACCCTAATGCCCCCAGGGTGTCAAATATAGCAGCCATCCATCCCTCTCTAGTTTTCAGTTTAAAAGTATGTTACCTTTCAGTTTGACCTTGTGTGCAAATGATAACCAAAAAAGTGTCACCCTTAATTTAATCCTACGGGTTAAACAATTTGGGCATAAAGCTCTTTTCTCCTGATCATAGGGATAGCCTTGGGGTAGGGGTAAATACATGTGATCCCATCTTTTAAGGGGATTTTCTACATTACCATAATTATTACCATAATTCTAATACTCAGCAATTATCATTAATATTAATTAATAACTGATTATATCGTGCCTCGTAAAAGTATTTAAATGCACGGATTCTTTAATTTCATTTTGTAGAAAAAAGCAAATATAATGTAAGAAAAAATTACATTTGCCTGCATAAGAATTATATTTGTTCTGTCTGCCAATCTAAATAATATTGACCAAAGAGCAAAGAGCACGAAAAACAATGAGATGTATAAGAGAAGAAACTGAGTGACCAGCAATCACTAAGAAGGAGCTACAGAGTTCACTGGCTGGGGGTGGAGTAATGGTGCAATACTCAACCGTGATCTAATTCCCAATGTGAATATGTTGCACTACTGGAAAAAGACTGGACAGCTTTTCATTGTCAGTGTTTTGAAATAAAATTTTAAAGAACACAATGTTTATGTACAATTTATAATTCTGTAAAATTATAACATTGCACAGGGATTTGGAAACTATTGCAGGGACAATGGATGAATACCAGAGCTTATAATACAACAGAGCTTCTGATCTGATGAATGATTTTTCCGTTAACTTAAAGTGGACAGGCTTGCTGGCTGTGTATCAGTCATAAAACAAGTGACTGACGTAGCCATCTGGAAAGTGTGTGGGAGAGCTGGGCAAATCAGCACAATCAGGGTCTCTAACAGAAAGACATTAACTCTGCCATTGAGACAATTGCATTACATATTTTGCAAAGTCATGCATACATATAACTGGACAAAACTGATGAAAAAGACCTTTCTATCTAAATGAATGTCCATTAGTCTATTTTTTTGTCTGAAATGGAGTAAGGCATTGTTTAATTAAGCAATAACATCCATGAATATGTGGTATATGGCCAACATAACATGGCCAAGAGATGTTCTACTGTAAGGCCCAAGGCAATGCTGTGGTATATTGGTCTAATAAACAATTTAAATTGATCATATAACCCAATCCCCTGAGGTGTCATATTGGATCTAATATACCATTACTTGAATCCAGTCAGCATATAGGGCTTTTGCCACACAGTTCATGAAATACATAAAATGGTTCTTAGAAACATTTGACTGTCTTAAATAAAGTTCCAAGCCTTTCACAGAAGTAGCACAGGCAATTAGACTTGGTTGGAGTCTACAAAAGCTACAGCTGGTTAGCTAAGATTAGACATGTGAAACAACATGTGACTGGTTCATTGTTAGAAAATATGTTCAAGTAATAGTTACTTGGTTGTTGTTGTTATATGCTAGAATCATGACTGCAACCCAGAGGATGCAAATGCATTGACATTTAAATAACTTACCAAACGGTCCTACCAAGAGAAAATGACTGTATTGAGTGTATGCATTTCCATAATTCTTTCTTATGGAACCCCCAAAGCATGTGGTTATGTAGGAATTATGATTACTACCAAGCAGACTGAGACCAATATTTTGCTGCTTATATATTTGGTGCTGATCTTTTACTCTCCCAAACGTTTTATTGAGTTGCTGAGATAAGACAATGTAATTACTTCAGAAGATTTTGGGTAATGTGTGTATAATAAAAAATCAAATATATATATATATATATATATATATATATATATATATATATATATATATATATATATATATATATATAATATCAGGTTGCTGTGTACTCCTCCAGTCAGGTGCAATGGTGGTAACAAAAATAGGTGAATAGAGCTGGGCATTTAACTTATTTAGAGCAATGAATTAAATAAAAACAGGGTGAAAGGAGCTGTAGCAAATATAACCCTATGGAAATCTATTAATCAATATAAAATATACACGTTTGCTGAAATAATTTCATAGTTTAATAAGTATACTTTAAGGATATAAAAGTTATGATTTATTGACCAGCAAATAGAGAGTTATGATTTGCTCAATGAGAGAAATGCATATTGTTTTAATGAATACCGCATTTATAAGGTAAAATATTTGTTGTGTAATAATATATGTGAAAATGCTTTGAAAATGCATCTACGAATAGGAAGAGTTTCACAAATGCATTGTGAACTAATTATAGTTCTGAAAGATTTGTGATTGAACCAATCACATTTGAGTTAACAGTAACAAGGAGGTGTGAAGAGTAATGAACGAGTCGGGGAGAAGCGTGTTGTCTGCTAATGTTAATGTTTAGAGAACGCAACAGTTTAATGAGAGTCTTAAACCAGTACTCTTATACGAAACGTAAATGGTGGTAGTTCTGTCAGTTTGATGGGACTGCTCTTCACAAGAGGACATATATAAGAGGACAAGTTTAAGTTATCTGCGACTAGGCGGCTAATGCTCTTTCGTGGACTTTGCTAACAAGCTAGCGGCTAGCGGCCTGGCCTAGTTAAGTCTGGGTGGAACTGTGAGACCAACGAAGGACTAAGACCCTGAAGCAGCCGGACAGCGTTACCTTCTGTGGACTTTGCTGAGATCGTCAACTGTGTGAGTCTTCTAGTAATATCTGCTGCGCGTGTGAGGCTACAGGCTCATCTACCATTTTGCTCAAGGCTACAGAGTAACCGAGTTACATACAGGCCTGCGTCGTTTGGACGTTTGAAGGGTATTTCAAGTTGTGGTTAATGACTGTTTTGATATTTTAAGTTAATTAAAGACATTTTATTTTTGATTAAAAGTGGAAGTGCTTAAAGTGTGAAAGTAATTAATATAAATTTCATTTCATGTTAAAGTGTAAATATTAATGCTTAAATAGTGAGTTAAAGAGAAAGAGCATTTCATATAATAAGCTAGTAACCATACACATACACACCAGTTAAACACTGATAAGTTTATTAGAGAAAACCCACTCATTTGATTAATTGGATGGATGTTTTAATTAAGGAACTCAGGATAGCCACCTCTCAATATAGTGAATCTGATCCTTCAATACTAGCTTAGAGTCTGGTAAGAGACAGGCTTTACCTGCCAACAGTACCATGAAACTCTAATTAATTACCTCATCACTGAACCACATCCATTTTGAAAGAAAAACAAATCAGTTGCTCTGTTGAGACGAAAATGGAGGGATGAGATTGGAAAAAAAAGAAAGCAATCCCTTGCATATGAATGTGAGTAGTACTGGAGTTGAACCTTCTTCGCCTCAAATTGGCATTGGCATCACATCCGTGTGGTAAACACAGGAGACTCAACACTAGACTGTTGTTGCTGACTAATTAGCAAGGCTGCTCAGCACGTTCTTCAGAAGTTTAAAAAGAGCGCATCGTTTGAACGCCAAGGTGGGTTTTATAAAAACACACTGTAAGTGGGGGACCGATATGTTATCATACAGTGCATCAAAAGACAGTAGCTTGCATTTGTTTTCATGTCCATGGGACGTATCTCAACTCTGAATAGGGCTTGTTTTCAGTGGAATGGTTGAAGCGTACCTCAGTTTTTTTTTTCCTTTGTCTGTATGAGTTACTGCGTGTATAAAATGAATGCTTCAAGGACAAATCATCGACAAGCTGCTATACATTTATGAGGCTCCCTTATAGAAGGTATAATGATATGGTCCATGACAATATGTGTAATGACAGGGCACTATACATGCTGCTGTAAAAAGGGTTATTCTTGAAGTTATGCGAACAGCAGCTCTCAAAGTGCTTTTTCCCTTGGCCTTAACGCACACTTGGAATGGTGTAGTAAAAAAAAACAGACTCCCAAACAAATCAAATCAATGACTCCTATTGTAAATCGATTCAGCGCACACTCTAAGATTACTCAGATGTGAGAAGTGAGGACTAAAAGCGAGCTTCATTCTTTTATCCAAATGTTGTTAGACCATTATCACCACTTCAGATACATTTCCAAAATAAATTATAGTATAAATCAGATTTGCCTTCCTGGAAAATACTTTAATCATTAGTCAACTATTTGTTCAATTTCATTCCAGTATTATCCAGTACAGTCCATTCAAAAATCTTCATAAGAGTCCTCAATAAAATGCAGCACATTTGTTAAATGTGACCTATAACATATCTTCATATTCACATGAGTCAGAACAAGAATATTTTAAGGAGTGAATATACCATTATTGCAGCAAAAATTGTGGATCAGTTGAGTGATAATGAGGGAAGCTAGATATAGATCACATTGATATTGGCTTCCTTGGGAGGGCTAAAAATGTGTATTTGGGTCCGTACCCATTTCTCATTTCCTTTCGATGACATTCTATAACATTATAATGAGGAGTTAATCAGCAATTTCTGTGTGGACTTCCTCTAACAAACTTGGCTCATTACCCTCCCATGAAAAGCAAATTGAGCCAACATATTTTCAGCATATTTTCCACCATGTTGCATAGAGAGAATGAAACATTGGCAGTGCAAAATGATCATTACTTGACTCACAGCACACTACATGGTTTAGGAAACAAGCAAAGAAGCAGAGATGTTCATGAAAAACCGTGCTGGCAACAGGTGGAATTTAGTCTCCATAGTCTCCTTAACAATTTTCCGGTGGTAGGTAACATAGCATCTGAGCAACCAAAAGGTTGCTGGTGCGAATTCAAAAGCAGAGAAGGTGAAAAAAATCAGTTTTTCTGCCCCTGAGCAAGGCAGTTAACCTGTGCTTCCAGGTCATTACTGTAAATGTGAATTTATTTGCAGTTTATTTAACTGGTGTAAGAAGACAAACCTATATACAGTTTTACTCTACCATTCATGGCCTCCCATAAGGCAGAGGTGGAAACGCATACCAGCCTCCACTTTAAATCAGAGCCCCGTTACCAAAAGATCTTTTGCTCCTTGATAGACACTGGCGAAGGCAATTAGTTTTAAAAAGCATTACTTGACATTTCACTCCCCTCCCCTTCGTGAACCACTGAATAGCTGACATTTGAGTCGGACTCAGGTGGCGGAAAACTGTAATTTTCCTCCAAGAGGGGGCTCGGCCTTGTGTGTGGGCAGGTGGTGGGTGGGATGGTAGGGTCTGGCCCAGATGCCAATCCGGCCAGTTCTTTCGTTTGCGCTGCTGAGAGCAGCAGGCCAAAGGTCAGAGGACTGGTCTCCGTCCACCACAGTCCTGGCTGAGTAATTGGGGAAGTAGGAGTACAATTTCAGCCACAGAAACATGGCAACAGGAAAAAAAAAATGTCTTAAATTAGATAAAGACAAGATTTGTTATAGAACAGAATCAAACCCTTTTGCTATTCAACCCACAAAGTGTAGAAATGTAATATCTAACACCTCTGTGATCACCAACGTAAATCCTTCACACTCTACATAAACATCGGAGTCTTCCAAACATTAAAGACAGACACCGTCAAAACAACTGAGGCACATTCTTTCAATCGTTCTGCATTCCAAATCTTAGCACAAACAAACGGCCATTTAGTTTCCATGTCATTCTGCAGACAGGGAACTTGAGGAAAGCCTGTTTTGCTTTGCAGTGGCAGCAGCAATAACAAAGGTGTCAACGATAGTCATACAACAAACAACAACCACCCCCCGTTCCCTGAGTCTCCCTTCCTTAGATTTATAGCCGCGTCTGATTTGTATTAGCGGAAGATGCTGACGGCAGGTATTGGCAGGGCTTACGGAGCTTTGTAGCGCAAGCGGGCACATAAACATAACAGTCTAATGGTGATGGATCTCCCAGTCCGAGTGAGAAAAGGTAATCCATTTTCCACCGACAGCTGTCCATCAGGACAGCGGGGACCCTGCAACCAGTTTGAGCCCCCCAAGACAGTAGCCCTCTTGGGAGACGCCTGACGGTCGGCCCTAACCCCTCCTCCAACCAGGGGTAAACGCATTTTAGTTGTGCCATTTGCAGGAGACACACAGAAGTGTCAGATAGCTTACTTGCCACCCGTTGGCTCGACCATCAAGCAACTTCTGCCACAGCCACAGTTTGCATAACGAGATTACACACTTGTTTGTGTTTTGGTCCAAATGACTGGGAATATTAACTGTGGCAGTGACCTTGGAAATTACAATGAAGATTGATTGGTTTAAAAGGAACATCCAATCTAGATACAAGCCCCCCGAACCCAACTCCTCCCCTCCCCACTCTCTCTCCCTTCCTTGATAATAAATTGATATGACAGGAACATTGTTGGCAAGACTGAGACAATACTGCAAATGTGTCAAAACTCCCGCAGCCTCCTTTCAGCTGCAGTTCTACCAGTTCTCACTCAGAGCGGGACGTCAGCGACACGACAGCATACTGTTTGTCATAATTACCGTGTCACACTCGGATATGGTAATGTGTTTACAAGGCAAGGTGTCTTCATGTTGTCGTCATGCTGTTTCATGTTAAAATGCGTGCAGACATGCACTAATTCCACAGTGTCTTCCTTTATGATTTGCCATTTAGAGTAGCAGATGCTTTTATCCAAAGTGACTCGTCATTAAGGTAACCCTCGAAGGGATGTAGGTACTATAAGTTGTACATTTAATGTTTGGCATCCGGACTTTCTTATTCCTCATAACATTATTTAGTAATTTTGTATAAAGCGTATGTATGCACAGATGGCTGACAAATTAACGGAAAAAAATACTTGAAAGTATGGTGGCGGGCATACACGATGATTCACATAATATTCATACTCATAAAACCATTCACTGACCCCTGCAGATGGGGGCAACGTCATCCTGGAAGATGCCCAATAATGAACCCTTCTTTAAAAGTCACTTAGATCCTGTCCTCTTGCCATCTTAATCCAAAATGATTGTCAGTGGGTCCAATTTAGGATTTTTGTGACGCCTCGGAGCATGACAGGATGTTAATCGTTTAATTGTATCATACACCTTTATGGAAGCATCTGCATTCGTCATGTTCTTCCACTCATTCTGGTTTTTTAATTTGTCACTCATCTGTAGGTGTACAGTACATATATATAAGGCAATATATAACAATATATATAAACAAAACAGCATTTAAAAACATGGCATTAATAATGCATGTGGCAGAATTCATTTTCTTACATTCAGAACGCTGAGAGTAATAGAAACAAAAAAACATTTTATCCATTCTATTAGGTTAGCTCAATATCTGCTTTGACATTATTAACATTTATTGGGTATGGCGATATCTTTAAGGATTATTGTTGTTTCACAATGAAGGGAAAACAATGACAATTCTGAGATTGAATTGGATTTTTGATTATTTCATTAGTGGTCGTGTCACACTTTCCAATCGACTTGTGCATTAACCGACGCACAGGACTCAGGATTCTCTCTGTTTCTCAGTTTGTGTTTGCCTCATAGATGCAATGTGCGAACGCTTGAGTGAGCTCCATCGTGATCCTCTCGAGAGTCCTTGAGGGATTCAATCAATTCCCTAAGTGTCTCAAAGCCATCTCCATGGGTGTGTCCCAAATGGCACCCTACATTGACATCGTGGTGCACCTCTCTTTCATAGAGCAAAAGTATTGAATTATTTACGCCATTGTTTGGGACACGGTCCTTCCGATTTCCCGTAAGAGTCTTTGCACTGTACTCTATTCTTTACATTAGGTCCACAACAGTCAGGTGTTGTCCTTTCATACATTTATGCTCAGGATATTCAGATTCGTACAGATTTGTAATGGATGGCCATTGTTAGAACAATACTTTTCTTTTAATTTTTAAATAGGTAGACTTTCACCTAATTTAGACCATATGATATAATGGCAACATGTTTTTATGGAAACTTTACGACTTGAAGCCTTGAAGGAATGCTCCATTGTGACATTTGTGTTGGTACAGAGGAAGCTGCTTCCCCTCTCCCACTTCTGTAATTCTCAAAATCGATGCCCATACGGGGCAATTTCTCCCTCTTACAGGCACCCATGATGCACAGCGTATGCTTTTTGATTACTGGAAATAGTGGGTATAACTACGTCTCTGACCTAATGTGTGGTGGGCTTTTTATTTGCTGGAAAGCAGCTGAGTCATTATCAGAGTGGATGCTACGCGTTGGTTGTGGAGGAGAGCGAAGGCCAGGCTACAGGGAAGCTGAGGACAACGTCAGGTTCAGCAGGCAAGCTCCATCATGTTCAGCTGGCATCACACGTTACATCCAAGGAAGGCTGAGGACAACAGAAAGCCAAATGACATTTGTATCACCAGGCTTCAACATCTGGCATATCCAGCGTTTACATTTAAGTTGTTCAACAGACACTCATCAAGAGTGACGTACGGTAGTGAGTGCACACTGTTTTATATTGTTCTGTACCCCCGTGGGAATCAGACTCATAGCAATCACACGCACAATGCTCAACCAAAATAACAACACAGGACCATGGCCACTCACCATTATCTAACTACATTTTAGGAGCATGAGATTGCCTATTTAGGAAATCATGACCTACAAAGAGAATGAAGTACTGTCTTTTGCCATGATATTTATTTTGCTGTGGTTAGAATTTTTTTTTTTCCAAATATTTAGACAATTATAAAATGTTTTCTGTCTTTGAAAATGTTTATTTTTGAATTTTTTTGTGTGATGGTATTATATTTCAAATAATTGTTAAATAAATCTATCTGCATCGCATCTTCCAAAATGCAACAGCTCTGCTTAGTTCTCAATCATCTCTGTCGTTGTTAAAGTTTGGCACAGACTCTTTGATCTATACTGGCCTATTTATTCCTACATTTAGCTAATCACACTTTAAACCACAGTTTAATTTGCCCTTGTTTCACATCGATCTTACTGAAGTTTCAAGTAACCAGGACATTCTATCCATTTAAAATGATGTAGTATATTCTTAGTTTGAGTGGTGTGTTTGAAGAAAAGAGATTGATTGTGGGATTGTGAGAAAGTAGTATTATGGGTTCCAAAAGAAACCATATTCCCTGGTACACATCTTTTGACTAGGGTCCTGCTCAAAGTACTGTGCTAAAAAGGGGATCGTTTTGCCATTTGGTAGGCGGACATGTCCATTTAAGAGGATTTGTTGATATTGTAAAAATATTAAAGAAGTTCAATATTGAACAAAAACACTACTGCAGCTATCTTCTTTAGTTTTGACCTGTAAGCAAAATTGAAATCAATAACTTGTAGACATCTGAATAACATGGCATTTAGACTCCTACAACCTGGCTGTCAAGCTGCCTGGAATATCTCCTGCTACAAGCGTTGCACGGCCTGCGCACAATATCAAGATTCAGCAGAGGTGTATGTTTTTTAAAGG
The DNA here is from genome assembly GCA_016801105.1 of Esox niger. Classification (NCBI taxonomy): domain Eukaryota; kingdom Metazoa; phylum Chordata; class Actinopteri; order Esociformes; family Esocidae; genus Esox; species Esox niger. The sequence goes on from JACXGJ010000158.1 coordinate 20,069, forward strand.
TTACCTGTGCTTCTCTCTGTGGAATGTTGTTCATCATACGCTGAACCACTGCCTGCTCCTTCCCCCCGGTCTCATATCCAATAGATATCTTGGGGGAATAGATGTCCCAAATGGAGTCCTATTCTCTACATAGTGCACCCCAAAAGAACAGGGTCAAAAATAGTGCACTATCTACAGAATAGGAAGCTATTATGGACTCAGATGTAATGCGTGTACCTGACAACCTAGTGAAGAAAAAAAAGACAATGAGCTTTTCCTTTTTCACTGTAAAAAGACAAACTGAGGTGCATTTCCTGAATAAATGCAGAAAGCAACACAATATGCACCTTGTGTTTTTCTATGTTTCTTGTGTTTCTTTTTTTAAAGCAGGCCCTGTATGGAATTTTTTTAGGCCAATTTGTCAAGATCAGACATGCAATGTGACATAAAAGGTGCATCAGCACCAGTTCTTTTTTGCGCCAATCGCCCCCAGGAAGCATCAGCTATTGATAATGTTTTGGACAGACATCTAAAACTTTATCCACGGTTAACCCTGTTGTACGTTATATGTTTGAAATAGCACCCTATTCCACAGCTATGGTCATAGGTATTGCACTATAAATGAAATAGGGTAACATTTGGGTAATTTCATTGGTGTCTGCCTTAAGTTATACACAACGTGGTAGCTGATCCTTTGAACAGAAAGTTAATGCAGTCTCTATAATATGGAGAGCCGTACTCCAGGGAATCTCTCATAATCATACTCTATAGATTGCTTTTGCTGATATGATTGGAAATCAATACAATGCTGCGGTGAATGGACTTTCATGGGTCCCTTACTTTACTCTCATTACTTTGGAAAGGAATAAGGGAAAAAAAACATAATATTTTGGGAGATATGTCCTGAATGCTGAGTGATTTCTGACGCCTGACAGATGGTGTTGTGAGAGACAGGTGCCTTTCTTGTCTGTTAGAGAACGCCTACCTTACAATTTTACTGTTCACGATAAAAAGATCCACGATACCAAAGAATGAGTTTTCCAGTTACCTTACCAATTATGCTGTTCTAATCGATTAAAAACTTCTCACAAAAGCCATGCCCAAACATCTCAAGCTCTGTGCAGTTTTGTAAAATAACCGATAACACTTCCTCTGAGAACATTCTTATAATGAGTCAAAAGTTATGGTATTACCAAAGGAGCCAAGCCACAGACAGTCACTCCACAAATGCTGCTAATATTTTGTGATTCAACTTCATGATGGCACTATCCAGGTGACTGGAAAGAATTTGCATTAATTAATAATCGACTCTATGAATATATAATTAAATCTAATCCCCTGTTCTAAGTCCCCACAGAGTCAGATACAGGGAGGCTACTGTTCCAGGTTGACCTGACCGTGTCATTGATTTTATGTTAGGTTGTTAGCTTATGCTAAGCTAAGTCAGTATTAAGTTGTATTCTTGTGATACTGTGACCTGGTTCTAATCCAAAGGAAACATACTGGTCTATGGAAAACAACAAATAATTGTCTAAACTGCATGGCTAGACATTGGTATTGTTTCTATTTACGTAGTCTTGCCATCCAACAGACATTTAAATAAATACATAAAATATAAAATATTATAAAACATACTGGAGACTTCATCCTTTAATTGGATAAACATAGACCTACAGTAGAAAGTCCAAACAATCAAATTTAACCAAGACCTGTAATTTTAATATGTTCCTGGTTTATTCGTCTTCAGAGTTTTGTTCAGTACAGTTTGATTAGGTGTGGCAACTTTGACAGCACATCAGAGAAAGAGGTAAATGGTAAAATTGTGTTTGTGAGCGTAATACACATTACCGTACTGGTTCCAGGCGCCAGACACTCAGAATAATTTTCAAAGACATTTCTTTCATTCTACTACAAAAGAACAAATAGCATTCAAAGTCAGAAGAATAGTTATGGTTATCATGCATGAAGCTTTGAAGAGTTTACCACAGGACCTTTTGATAGGATGACACTGCAGTTTACGAAAGCGGTTTGCTTTAATGTTTTGCTTCAGTTTGGCAGGCAAGGCCACATAAATATTGACTTGTTTGAAAACACAAAAAGTATGTTACTTTTTATTGTATTCATGTTTCTTTGTGTTCACTTCAATGTTATATAGTGTTTTTTTCTTTCGATCAAATAATAACTAACTGTTTAGATCAATGTCTTAATAATTTGCTCAAATAATTTGAAAAGTCCCAATGATGTACTTTTAGATGATCTATCTAGCCATTTATATGTGATAGGCCTATTCAAACATTTCTTTTTGCAATATAGGTAAATACCAAATTTGCTATAATGTTAAATACTGTACTTTCCACATATTAGTAGACAATGCTAATTAAGGGCTGGGATAGAAACATGATGAGTAGCTTAGTGTCATTATGGCCATCTCACTCTGTACTGAATATATGTCGCCTGTGATAACAAGAGCTAATTCTTACTGGCCATGTTTACAATATACCCTCTTTCAACAGTTCCAAGTTTCAAGATGAAAGTTCAGAAATAGGCTTCTGACAATATATTTTTTTTGCACAGCATCTGTCACAATGAGAACATACAAAGCAGGATTTCAATTCTTTCCTAAAATTGGATTGCAGATTTGACACAATTAGACAGCCTATGACGAAAGAGTAACATTTTCTTCATGTAATTGTCAGTGTGTTATCCTCTGATCTCCATTTAAATGAAAAGGACACTTTTGACAGAAGAATGCAATTAGGTATCAAAGACTGTACTGTATGTATCTTAATTGGGATTGTAGTTGCATGGTTTATAATTTAGTACGATGGAAACTCAAATATTGTCTCAGGCATCATTTAATTTAGCTATTTCACCATACTCCCAAAAAAAGAATAAGATTAAATATGGAAAGTAAAATATTCTTCTTTCACACATTGTAAAAGGACAATGTATCAATAACTTCTGACAAAGAGGATTTCAGTCAGACTTGCATCCAAAATAGCAATATTGACTGTAGATACTGCACTTATTACAAAAATTTTTTAACTGCAATATATCTTTCTGATGTTACATTGGAAGTGAGTAACGACTTTCCAACACTCGCCACAGACTTTTGACATTTTCTCGTCTGGCAAAATATACCAATATCTCGTGGATATGGTTCTTATCCAGTTCTTTTTTATTTATCAGTGTTGGTGTGGAAGCAAAGTAAACACATTCTGACCAAGCCTCAGCTTCAGCTCTAACCTTGTCTCGGTTGTTCAGTGTGAAAAACACTAACCAATAAATTCTCTCCTTTCGTATCCTTATACTTTATGTTATTATTTTCATCCTCCAACCTAAATTCACTCCAGGTTGTAACTCATATACCGTATACTATGCAAAATGCTCTCTTGAATTCTCTTGCCCTCTATATGATTGTCATAAATGGACATGTTGCAATTTTGACCAGTGAATAACAAAACATTATGACATTCCCTAACCACGTTGCATGTTGTTGGCCTAACTGTTAAAATACTGCATGAACTCCATTTGTATTGCAAGTCATTGTTCTCATCTGTATGCATTGTTGTCCTTTTAACAGCACATACCCCCACGTTATAAGGATCACCACATGCATTGCAATCGTAAAAATGTGTCAGCAAAATGAATTGGCAGTACAAAGTTATACAATATAGTGCATGTCATGAACAATTCTTTTCTAAGATGCCTGAACATTAAAACATCAAACATGATTTCTATGCATACCGTGCAGTGCGGATATTGGATTACTGCATGCAAATAAATGCATGTAAAACATGTCAAGGTCTGGCACAAATCTAGCACACATTGTCTGTGGTGAACGATGTGTGTCTCGGAGATGTAAGCTGAACTCTTTCACATTGAATTTTGCTTTGTGAAACATGCTTTCCTATATGTTCTTTACATTTGCTCGTAGCGACTAAGATCAGATAATGTAGTATGCTTGTCTCATTCATATTCACATTTCCTGTCAGTTTGTTACCGTTACTGACTGTATGACACTGGTGAAAGGATAACACTGGTATAACACTGGTGAAAGGAAAATGCTAATGTGTACATGAAATATGCTCAATGACAAAGATTGTTGAATTTATTTGCTGCTCTACAACATCTTATTTCAGAATAACATGGTATGTAGAATCATTACCAAGTCACTGGGCTGTGACATTTAATAATGATGTCATTAATGAAAGTAATGCACCGACAGGGGTCAATTTTGACAACAAGTAATAAAAAATGTCATCATTTCAAAACTCGTTTTATTATGCTTCAAGAAACTTCACCTTCATCCGCTTATCCGTTGTCGGGTCGTGGGGGCAGCAGCTCCAGCAGGGGACCCCAAACTTCCCTTACCCAAGCTACATTTGCCAGCTCTGACTGGGGGATCCTGAGGCTTACCCAGGCCAGTGTCAAAATATAATTTCTCCACCTAGTCCTGGGCCTGCCCTGAGGTCTCCTCCCAGCTGGACGTGCCTGTAACACCTCCCAAGGGAGGCGTCCTGGGACATCCTTACCAGATGCCTGAACCACCTCAACTGGCTCCTTTCAATGCAAAGGAGCAGCGGCTCTACTCCAAGTTCCTCACGGATCACTGAGCTTCTCATCCTATCTCTAAGAGAGACGCCAGCCTCCCTTCTGAGAAAACTCATTTCAGCCGCTTGTACCCACGATCTTGTTCTTTCGGTCATGATCCAGCCTTCATGACCATAGGTGAGGGTTCAAGGCTTCAAGTAAATAGTCACTATCAATGTTGGGGGGAATTATGTAGTACTATTATATAGAGAGAATCAAATACGTCTGTTAACATTTATTTTTTAATTTAGTTGGCCCTGTCCAGGGGCCTCCCCCGGATAGGGACACAGTGTCACTGGACCCCCCCGTATCAGCCCCAAGGTCTTACGCTGGTATATTATTGTGCTGGGGGTCTACATTTTCCCTGTCTTCTGTTGTTTTAAACTTATGAGTGCTTGAGGTCTTATCCAACACCTAAGGAGTACCAGGCTTGACTCGTTGCAGTCCCTGTCCAAAGTCTTCCTAGTTGTGTTGCAGATCAAGATAACTGACGATTTCAACTGTGACTCTGCTAACTCCCCCTCCTCCCTTCTGTCCCTGTCCTTGTCCATCTGGTCATGCCTCCGATCTGGACTGGGTTTAAATAGACTCTGTGCTTAGCCCACATGCATCGATTAATTGTTACAATTTGGACTCTTAATATATTCACCCGGCACAGCCAGAAGAGGACTGGTCACCCCTCTGAGCTTGGTTCCTCTCTAGGTTTCTTCCAAAATATTGGCCTTCTTAGGGAGTCTTTCCTAGCCACTGAAGTTCAACACTACTGTTTGCTCCTTGGGGTTTGGGGCCAGTTTTTTTTGTAAAAGTGCTTTGTGACAACTGATGATGTAAAAAGGGCTTCATAAAATAAATGTGATTGATTGATCCATTTAGTCATTTTTTTAGATAAAAAGTTGTGTCAGGAAAGGTTGGTAACCGAAAGTTTCTGGATCAAATCTTAAAATTGAAAAATCTGTCATTTAGCCCTTGAGCAATTGCAAGAATTCACATATGAATCAATAGCCAATCCGGTCAAAGGTTACAGCAAGGAGTGCGATGGAACTGGCAACCATATTGTACTGGTAGGTCAAATAATTTGACCACATTAGCTGAATTGACCATTGTGTTCCTTAAAATACACTGATTGTTTTGGGCTGGATTTGTGCTAATTATATTCATGGCAAGAAACAAGGCAAGCCTAGTTCAGCCGGCCCGCTAGAGAGAGTGTTGCCGTCTTTAGATTCTAACCCAGGTCGCCCACATGGAAGTCTGTATCATTAACCACTACACCACAGAGTAGTACATTTAACAGGTGTCAGTATAGCCTCTTGTGTCTACCCTGAATAAATCCTCTTTTGCCTCTAGCCGTTTAAACAGTTAATTGGTCATTTGTGAATGATACTGATATGTTTGAATTGACTAACATTTCTTTATAAGTTTACCTCCACCATAGCGTCTATGAACTGTATGGCTTTTGCCACTGGCCATTTTAACAGCTTATTAGCCAGTAATAGGCTTTATAGTATCTACTAACTTCCTGGGGAATTGAGAAATGGCTAGCAAGACTGAAGATGAACTATTCCATGCCAGAAACAGTCACAATATAACCGAAAAGTTTTATTTAGGGCGTACTATAACGTTACTACTGTATGTTGTAGCCAGCAAATGTTTTTGTCTATCCTGACCCAAAACACATGCAAAGATGTTAACTTTGAAAATCCACCAGACACAGTGTCCACCAAATTTGTTTATTTATAGTTCAGGCTTACTATAATGTAGATGCTGAAGGTTTTAGCCAGCAAATTTGTTGTCAATTATGAATAATTCATAATGTGTACTTCGGTTTGTCTGTGAGGAGATCCGAAACGGGGGAACTAGTTTACAGGTCCACTTCTCTAACCACTACGCTATTTAACAAGGGGTGCTCACTCAGTAAGAGACAATAGCTATTCTTGTCCAGCACCGCTTACACGGTAAGTCAAAAATAGTTATTTTCTGCATTGTTCAAGGAATCCGATAAATGTATATCCCAATGAAAGATGATTTGAGATGGATAATTTGGCTCAGATTGGTTGCTTTTGTTTTAGCCTTTTTGTTGTGCCCTAATCTTATGATCCGTTGATGCTGTCAATACCTTAGATCCGGCAATGAGGAGGCCTGTCCTATAGCTCATCCAGGGATCACCTGAAAGAGGGCATCAAGATGGCTAAGAATGACCACAAATTGCGTATCGAAGAGCATTTCTACTACCGGCTGAAGAAACCTACCCTCATAGCCAGTGAAGTCTCCTTGACGTCTCCTAAACAGGTTCTACACATTCTTCATCAGGAAGAGTTGAAATTTAAAGCTGAACTCCTCCCAGACGACACCAACCAGACAATCCCTCGCAGATGTTTTGTCTACACTGAGCAGGGTTAATGCACGGTAGGCTGCTTGTCCTGATGGCGTCCCAGGGTGTGTGCTCAGACCATGTGCTGGGAAGCTGTCTGAGGTCTTTACTGGGATTTTCAACCTGTCACTGGCCCAGGCGGTTGTTCCAATGTGCTTCAAGACAGCATCCATTGTGCCAATGTTGAAGCAGTCGACTGCGTCTAGCCTGAATGACTTCCGATCTTTTGCACTCACCCCTACGATCATAAAGACTCGTTCTGGCCTACATTAAGTCCTGCCTCCCCCCAACACTGGATCTCTACCAGTTTGCCTACCGGACGAATAAGTCTACAGAGGATGCCATCTCCACAGATTTTCACTTTGACGTGACCAACCTGAACAAAACCAACAGCTATGTGAGGATGCTATTCATAGACTTTAAATCAGTATTCAACACAGTCATCCCCTCTAAGCTGGTCAACAAACTCCATGACCTGGGGATCAGCCCCTCTCTCTGGAACTGGACTTTGGACTTCCTAACCAACAGACCCAAGTCTGTCAGGTTAGACAACCTCACCTCCTCCTCCCTGATCCTGAACACTGGTTTTCCACAAGGCTGCGCGCTGAGCCCTCTTTTGTACTCCCTCTTCACCCATGACTGCATTTTGGTACACAGTTCCAACATCATTGTCAAGTCCGCAGACAACACCATGGTGGTTGTTGTGGAAAATTGTTACCCTTTTTCCCGCCAACATTTTCAAACAGCTCAGGAGTTTGTGAATTCAAAGGTAGACTTTATTAAGGTAATACAGCCGTGCTGCTCTGCAGAGCAACCGATCCATGTTGGTCTGCAGAACAACCGACTTCCAAACTTAGGAAACACACTTTTATACAGTATGGTTATAGAATGATATTTGCTCCTCCCATTATGCTAATTTCAGGATGGATCCTTCTCGAATCTGCCACCAACCCTCTGTGATCTGCCACATTATACACTGCTAGGAAATATTGGTGGCGTGATGGTGACGTGATTTCTGCCATTCTCCCAAGATTTTCCCAAGAGAGTCAAGGACAAGCTACAGGTCCTTCTGTCCTCACTATGAGATAAGAACAACCACTCATTGTACTGACTATGAGAATAGTAGCAAGAGTACAGTTTATCACTCTATCTTAAAAATTTAATGTGGAAAGATCAAAAACAATTACACTGTTTGGGATGATATGAGCCCTGGTTAAATGTTTAATCAATTAACACCCAATTATTATACAAGTGATCACATAAGACATTCTGTCAACTGTTCATCAGGTTAATGTGAAATAACAACATTTTATGAAAATATCCCAACATGGTCAGCCAGATCAGTGACTGTGACGAGTCAGTCGACAGGAAGGAGGTCATGGTGGCGTTTGGTGGCTGACTATAACCTGGTCCTCAATGCAAAGAAAAAGACAGAGCCCCATAGCCGACCGGAAGGCTCTGCAACGGGTGCTGAAAATCGCCCAGCACATCACATCACTGGTGCCCAGCTGTCAGCCATCGTAGACCTCCAGCGCAAGTGGTGTCTGCACCGGGCGCGGCGTCATCATTAATGCCACAAAATGTTTGCCCTCCCATACTATCAGGCAGGCGGTACAGGTCTCTCTGTTCTCACACCAGCAGACTCAGGAACCGTTTCTTTACATCTACTGTAACCCTGCTGAACTCTGTGGCCCATCCCATCATTACCCATAACCCACTCCTCTCAGGGACGTTGCTGCACTACTCCCTTTGTACTACTGGACTCTGACACTGCCTTCAAAGTCTGATAATGTCAGTTTTCAGTTGTTACAGGTACGTTTTGAACTCAAACCTTACTGTTGCTGTCCCTGCATTTCAGTAACACATGCCAACTTGCACCTTCAACTTGCGTTCATTGCACATGAAATGCCATCGTACTTGCATTTTTCAGTTGTAACATATATGTCAATTGCTGCAATCTCTGCATCCTGGTGGCACATGCTACCTTACGCCTTCAGTGTGCCTCAGAATGCAATTTAGAAGTGCCATTTGTACTACATTTGCCTTCATTGCACTAGAGGATCTATACATTTCATTTGTAATATACATATACTTTACATAATACTTGTACATGTTCTGTTTAGATACTAACTGTTTCTTTGTGCTGTACTTTATTGTTCAATTACAAAAAAGTCAAAAGCTGGGGATTTGTTATTTCTTAGTTTTTTTGTGTTCTTGTAGTGTGGGTTTTTGACCTAAAATATGTTCTGTTTTTTGTCTACGTTTGGAATTGAAATAAATTGTATCTTTGGGGAAAGGAGACAATTACATGCCCGGTGCTGTCTGTTCCCGGATATTTAGCTTATCTGATTGCATGATCTACAAAAAAAAGCAATTAGCAAGTGGTACAGCCAGGGCCGTTGCTACAGCAGGAAAAGGTGGAGATGATTCACGGGCCCATGGCTTGTGGGGCCCACTGATCAGCATAATATTAATCTCATCCATAAGTGAGGGGGCCCGGGCGTATATCTTTTCAGGGTTTCCTGGTAACAGCCCTGGGTACAGCACAATGTACACCGATGATTAACTAGCTTCCCAGTTGACCTGGGAGATGACCGATTACATACTCTCTCCCTTCTCTTATTGTTTTCTCATCCCAGCATTTGCCTTTTCTAAAAGAATGCTTTGTGCCCTTCAACTAGTTTCTCTCATTTCTCCCTTTGCCCTCTATCGGTATATATTTTCTCCTTTCCCCCTTTTCTCTGTCTCTCCCCCACTCTCTCATTCACTTCTACTTTACTGTCCTTTCCTCTCTGTATAGAAAAATTCAGCTGGATTTAGCTTTTTCTCTGTTAGTAAACGTATCATGGCAAGACACCTAACAAGTCAGGAAACATGCATTTATTCCTGTTTTAATACCCAGTCATTTGGAATGTTTTTTATCAATCAAACATATTTTCTAAAGTCCTATATATATCAGCATTTGTCTCATAGTTACACACTCTAGAAAAACTGTGGGTGAACCCCAATAAGTTCCTCCAAGATCCCTTTAAAAGGGTTTTTGAAAGAATTAATTGATAATGGTTCCAGAAAAAACGTTTTGAAGAATCTATTGCCGTATATCTTTATGGTGCTGGGTTTTTCGTATGATTCTTTAAGTATGAATAGCTGTTTATATACCTTTTGAAGTTTCCTTGAATAACTCACAGGGTTTCCCCAAAGTTTCCCAAGTCCAATAACTTTCTTTTTAGAGTGAACATATATCCAGCCTAGCCCTTGCCCTCCCTTCACCAAAAAGCTAAAAAAAATATGTAAGGACAGTGGCTAGGAAAGAACCGAGTAGCATGGGAACATGAGCCAGGCTCTGTGAAGTTGCCAATCCTCCTTTGGTAATGCCATTTAAGGAGTAAATGTTCATGGCCACATTGGGTACCAAACTCCCTTACTTTTAGTATGCAATTACATGAACTGTACCTGATCAAAACAGAGTATGATGCCAAAACAGTTGGCACACTTTTGGCTGTGCAGTTGGATTGCAAGACAATGGAGACTTAGCATGAGGTCAAACAGTTATTCAGTTATTTGTTTTATATCAGTGAAACCTGCCTACTTTCAAATGCCTGACTTCTTTGTATCACCTTTTCTTTCCACCAAGGAAGAGATTCATGATAGCTAGATTACTTTGATTATATAACACTTTGCCTTTCATCTGGAACATAAAATGGGTTGCTCAAAAAGTTTTCAGAGGCTTATAACGGTCTATGTCCCAGAATCCTATCCAAACATGCCTTCAAGCGGCACATGTGAGCCCCTGGCTCAGGCCACAGTCTGTGACCTTCCTATCTGCAGCTATGTCTCCCTTATTTCCAAAAAGGGTTTTAAACAATTAGTTGCCACAACAATAGCAACCATGGAAAATACTGTGTCCTTTATATTAACTGTACCAAGTATAACATTATTAAATACTGAGAGAAAATGTAGGAAATTGGTACACCAACTACAGCTGTTAGCAAGTTCTAAACACAAGGTTGTCTGCCAAAGTTCGTCATGGTTATTTGACATTGCAGGCTGTGCATGCTGTTTGGATTGTCACCATAGCAAAGAATCTGTGCAGAAGTGCCATGTGTCTGACACCTTGAAATAAGTCAGCAATTTGCAGCAGGTAGCTTTAGCCACTTAGCTACTGGAGGTTACACTGTCTGCCAGTAGCCCCTGTAGTGTCAATGGCCCGCAATGGCATATTGAACAGCGAGAGTTTCCCAAAAAAATAATTGATGATACTCTTACATGCCTTGGTGCAGTTTTTGTCAAGTATGTTGATCTCAGTCTTCAGTCTGCGTAAAGGGTAACAGAGGTGTTTTAGCAAACGATGCTCAAGTATCTACCAACCTTGTCTGAGGCCTGTGTATCCGAGTATGTTGTTGACAAAGTTTTGTCCTCCAATTCAATTTCAATTAAGTATAAAAGCAGATTTCTCTGCCCATAATCCCGAAAAAGCGATGGCAGGTGCCAGGATTTTGCATTAAGCCAAGAGGCATCCCACGGGCAGACAGCCTGACATCAGTCTATTACCCCTCTCTCTCCAGCCAGCGGACAATTAATCCAAAATGTCCTGCCCCAGCAATTGACCCTGTGCCACTGCACTTAATAAATATGTAGGTATATTAAAAAAGTATGTACAGATTGCCTCAATTAGAATAAAGCAGTAAACAACAGTTTTGGCTAGTGCCCCCAGGTGCTTCTAGCAGACAAACTAGCAGATGCACAACCTGATTACCTTGTTTGAAACTCTGCTAAACAATCTTCCTCCCAGACTAGATGATTTAAATTCCTGTAGCTCCCAATTACCAACACTAACAACCAAAACGGGCAATTTTTTTTATAAAAGTCTTCAAACCCTAAATGCAAATTGTCTTAGAGCTGTGGTATTTTTAATCTTACCTCTAATGTTTACAACACTAAATTTAAACAATAACACATCTTGTACTTTCTTCTTACCTTACTGAACAAAGGCAATAGCTAGTTCAAGTTTGTTCAGTGTCTGGGAAATAGTAGTGTGTGGGTCTAAAGCATGTATAAAGAGCCCAAACTTCAAGGCAAACTGATAGATTGACAGTCAAGAAAGTTAAAACCGTGCATTTTGTGGGTTTTGCTTTACTTAAAATATTAACTGCACATGTATTCTAGTTAATTAAGCTTGTATTATGCTATTAGTAGGGTAAAAATCATGCATATTGGCTCTCTAAATGATATTGCGTACAAAAACTATTTAAACTTTAAAAACAAATGATTGGCCATTAACGTGGTGTATGCTATAAAGCATCTCTGGGTTTGTGATATTCTGAGCATTAACAATTACAATATGAATGTACGTTTCATTGGAAGTGAATGTGCCTAGAAAATAAGAACAACAGAAACATCTCTGTTTAAATTCTCTCTGTAGATTGCCCTCTGATAACCACAGGAATATTTACATTGACCATTTGGCATGGGGGTTACTGTCTTCGAAACCTGATCTTTGATTGGTAATTCACACCCTTAAATGTACATATCAGCTTGTAACCAACATTACAGTGAGAAGAGATTGATTGAGATGGGATTGACGTTGTGTAAGGAAGACCATGTCCATAACCTCATGAACAAGACTATCTAATGCTGCAATAGTAGTGTATGATCGTAATTTTGAACTCTTTTTTTTTGCACATCATTACTGTTTTCTTTTTTCTTTCCATTTGTGATAGATGACTATTGGAATTTGGAAGGCTGTGAACTCATTTACACCCAAGTGAAAAAAGAAATCACACATGACCACTTATATGTTCTAAATCTTAATATGTTCATCCGGCACAGCCAGAAGAGGACTGGTCACCCCTCTGAGCCTGGTCTCTTTCTAGGTTTCTTCCTAAATTTCTGGCTTCTTAGGGAGATTTTCTTAGCCACTGAAGTTCAGCACTACTGTTTGCTCCTTGGGGTTTAAGGCCGGGTGTTTTGTGAAAGCACTTTGTGACAACTACTGATGTAAAAAGGGCTTTCATAAAATACATGTGATTGATTGACTGATCCCTCAATCAATGAGCTTCAAAACACAAAATCGGAATAGGAATATGAATATACCTAAGTCAGATTTTTTTCATGACAATTTTTAGGGGAGCCAACGATTGTGGCACAAATGTTTTGAAGAAATATTTATTTAACATACATTTTTGTTTAAACTTTTTTTAATGAAATGTAAGCTTGTCCGCGTACGCAGTGTCTACCATGATGAGCGAATGTCACTAAGTTACTGACTGACTGACTATCCATTCAAAATATTTTTTTTCATGATTTTTGGGGTAATATAGGTTAGATAAAAAAACCCTGGGCAGTAAAAGAGTAGGGGTTTCCACGATTCTCTCATCTCTTTACTTTACAAAAAAGTCAGTTATCACCGATATTGAAAGTTATTGCTTAATTCTTCTGACTATTCCAAGTAGGAAGTTAGATACTAGTAAGCCTATTACAGGCTAATAAGCTGTTAAAACAGCCAGTGGCAAAAGCCATCACATTTCAAAGTCACTATTAGTTGTGGATGTAAACTTAACAAGAAACATTAGTCAGTTTAGCACAATGCATAATTGTATATTCAAACTTGGTGTGATGTTAATGCGTGACAAAATGATCTAATGTCAAGATGCTATACCGACACCAGGCAAACATTTAGCACTGTTGTGTAGTGGTTAAAGACGCAGCAGCACACGTGGAGGACCTGGGATCGAATCCAATGAGAGCAACAATATTTAGCGCTTTAAATTGCAGGCCAGCTGAACTAGGCTTGCCTGCTTCCTTTTCTGTTTATTTTCTGTTTAAAATGTTTAATGGTTAAAACTACATCACCCTAGCAATACTAAGATAATATGTTGACACAAAAAATATGTTTTGGCTAAATTTAAAGAGACAAATTTATGTATTTTTGGGGGGGTGGGGGGTGGCGAGTGTAAATGCTATGAGTGAGCAGACAATACTGATCTTTGAATAATCTACATTTCACAATGGTGCAGCCAGCACTAACCATATACACACACAAACACACCCATATCAACATTTGCATACTAACATTCTCTCTCTCACACACACACACCCCTCACCTATAACTAAGAAGCCTCTTTCTCAAACATAACCCCACATGATGAACTCCAAACATAAAAGCAAACCCAGCACCCAACTCAAGTCCAATTTTTACTTCATACCAATTTTTTTTCTTTAGATTGCTGTGGTACTTCACTAAACATTTGAACCTTTCCAGTCGTACCAAAGCTTTTGAATGTTTAACTCATGATGATAACCATATGACCATGATTGTTTAAATCCCCAATTAGGAATGTCTGATCATACCATGACCCAACAACCAATTCTGAAATTGATTCAAGAAGTCTGCCACAAGTAGACAGTACAATAAATTATTATCCACTGATTCTAATATATTGTGACAATGTCGGCACAGTACTAACAGTTAAATTCCCCAAATATAGATTTGTTTTTTTGGAACAATTTTATATAATATTTTCAAATGGAAGGAACAGTTAATGGCATCTGTTGTTTTGTATATACACTCACCAAAACGATTATTAGGAATACCTGTTCAATTTCTCATTAATGCAATTATCTAATCAACCAATCACATGGCAGTTGCTTCAATGCATTTAGGGATGTGGTCCTGGTCAAGACAATCTCCTGAACTCCAAACTGAATGTCAGAATGGGAAAGAAAGGTGATTTAAGCAATTTTGAGCGTGAGTATTTCACAATCTGCTCAGTTACTGGGATTTTCACGCACAACCATTTCTAGGGTTTACAAAGAATGGTGTGAAAAGGGAAAAACATCCAGTATGCGGCAGTCCTGTGGGCGAAAATGCCTTGTCGATGCTAGAGGTCAGAGGAGAATGGGCTGACTGATTCAAGCTGATAGAAGAGCAACTTTGACCTAAATAACCACTCGTTACAACCGAGGTATGCAGGAAGGCATTTGTGAAGCCACAACACGCACAACCTTGAGGTGGATGGGCTACAACAGCAGAAGACCCCACTGGGTACCACTCATCTCCACGACAAATAGGAAAAAGAGGCTACAATTTGCAAGAGCTCACCAAAATTGGACAGTTGAAGACTGGAAAAATGTTGCCTGGTCTGATGACTCTCGATTTCTGTTGAGACATTCAGATGGTAGAGTCAGAATTTGGCGTAAACAGAATGAGAACATGGATCCATCATGCTTTGTTACCACTGTGCAGGCTGGTGGTGGTGGTGTAATGGTGTGGGGGATGTTTTCTTGGCACACTTTAGGCCCCTTAGTGCCAATTGGGCATTGTTTAAATGCCACGGCCTACCTGAGCATTCTTTCTGACCATGTCCATCCCTTTATGGCCACCATGTACCCATCCTCTGATGGCTACTTCCAGCAAGATAATGCACCATGTCACAAAGCTCGAATCATTTCAGATTGGTTTCTTGAACATGACAATGAGTTCACTGTACTAAAATGGCCCCCACAGTCACCCGATCTCAACCCAATAGTGCATCTTTGGGATCTGGTGGAATGGGAGCTTCGTGCCCTGGATGTGCATCCCACAAATCTCCATCAACTGCAAGATGCTATCCTATCAATATGGGCCAACATTTCTAAAGAATGCTTTCAGCACCTTGTTGAATCAATGCCAAGTAGAATTAAGGCAGTTCTGAAGGTGAAAGGGGGTCAAACACAGTATTAGTATGGTGTTCCTAATAACCCTTTAGGTGAGTGTATATACCTTCCTCATGTGTATGATTTCTGGACAGTTAGTAACATATTGATATTTAAATATAATGACAAATACTGTGCAGTAACAGTCAAGCTTTGGTATTTTATATACAATTAGCTTTTCCAACACAGGAGAAGCTAAATTAAATTTCCAGAGACAGTCCGCGGGCAGAAAGAAATTAAAGAGCAGAGAAACAACGTCTGCAAGTTCAGAGTATCAAACAAGCTAGTTAAGAGAAAAGTATCTGTCTGTGTATGCTCACGTTTGTGTTGAACTCTCAGTAAAAATAGCTGTCGTCTGAGCGACAACTCAAAGAACCTCGCTAGCTACCTTTCACAACTCAATAACTACAATGGATTAGCGTCATGCAGGCAAAATTATGCTTTGTGCCCACCGACTGCATCACACATTTCCTATATGTCATTTTTCTGCATTCGTAGTGCATATTTTTCTGTATCCAACGCATACATACTTTACAACGCACGTGCAACATGGACGATAAACTGATTTTTACTTTTTCCGAGTAGACCCGTATTCTCCTCCTTCAATGCCTGTCTTCAGCAGCAATACATATATATGTGTAAAGAATATATATATATATAGCCTTATTAAGAAGTAATTGAGGAATACACAATAAAATTATTCCTTAAATATTTCAGATTTCCAGTTGTATCTTGTACATTTGCGTACGGCAAAAATTATGCAAGAGTTGAAAATATTGAACGCATGCGGCATCCGAAATGCAACGCAGACCACTACGACATTTCCAACGCATTGTTTTGGATTGTTTCATTGACAACTAATGACTTTGTTTGATGTATCTGGTGGACATGAGGCGTAAGACATTCCGCAGCAGCAATAGACCTCAGTTTTCGTATTTTGCCTTCATAATGTCTGCAGAGAACCATTTTGTACCTTCGGCGTCAACTGTAAGACTTCGGATTTTCATATTTTGCTTTCAAAATAAAAGCCTGGATGGGTTGTGCGTATTCTTTGTATTTTCTAAGGGAAAATTATGTGGGGTAAAATATAAATAAAAATATGACTATTTAAACAATACATTATATAAGGTAGATAATATTATGGAGCACATTCAGCAATGGTTAGAGCTTAAGTTAAAATAGAGAACCTTTCTATATGAAGAAAATCAGATTTTTGTATGTTATTGTGGTTAATTTGCTTTTGTTTATTAGGTTTAGAGAGGGATTGTGTTCTATATCTGAGAGGCAATTCATGAACACTTTTAAAGAATGATTAATTGAGAGGGAATAATTAGGTCAGTAGGGAATTACGTTAAATAAGTATTGTCAAATAATGTTAAGTTGACAAGGAATAGAGACTGATGTAAAGGGATGACATTGTTGCAATACATAAAAATCATGTTTGCAACATCAAATAGAAAAATAAAGTTTTGTGAGAATTCAAGGTTTAGAGATCAAGTTTTAAGAGGCTGCTACTGTATGATGCTCAGGCTGTGTTAACTAGTTGTTCTGTGTGTGGCCAGTATGCAAAAGATAAAAGCTGAAACAGTTGTCATTGGAAATAAAAAGTTTGTATTCAGGAAATTACCATATCTCAATTTAATTTACTGAAATTAATGTATACATGACATGAAAAGGAAATTATTATTTTGGCCAGTAAAAAATATGCTTGGCTGGTGGATTTCTTCATCTACCAGTCCCCTTGGCAGGTGAGCCAAAACGTTAATTTTGGACACTGTAGTACCCAGTATTGGGACCAATTGGGACATACTAACCTGTCACAAAATTGCATCTCAACAGTAGATCATCTTGTCATTCATTAACATCACACCAAGTTTGAATATTTAGCTAGACACCACTAAGTATTGTGTTAATCTAACTAACATTTCTTATGAAATTTACTTCAACCACAAATCGCATCAATAAACTGTATGGCTTTTAATAGCTTATTAACCTGAAATATGTGTCAGCTTCCGTCCATGTGATATCCATGAACAAAATGTATGCAACCAGAAGTCAGGGGTGAGCCATCTTTATTCCGCATGAGACAGCAATGGTAACCTTCCATAGTTCTTTCGTTTTACTCTCTCCAATGAATACAGAATGAACACAATCTTTATACCAGGATACAAGGGAGGCGGCCAATGGTCATAACCAGCCATTACACAGTAAAATAAGAAAAGTTTATCTTACAAAGTCCCATGTATTGTATGTTCCAACCTTTGGTCAATGGTCCTATCCATCAAGCCTATAACAGTCACATGTGCAACTCCTAGCAGGAGGTATGGACAGAAAGTGTGGGGCCCATCAGTATAAAGCAACATGTCCTAGCTATGGTTTGTTGTTCAGAGATAGTCAGCACATCTGTGTTGTTTTAAGTTTCTCAAGCCTACGTCCTCTCATAGGCCTACTAATATCTTTCTACTTGGAAAAATCATAGGAATTGTGCAATTGCTAGGTGAGACAGAAGACAAACTTTACACTAACAAACCTGTTGACTTTCATGGTGCAGCAATGTTTTTCTTTCATTCGTGACATTGATACAATAACTATCAATATAGGTGTCAATAACTGACAAGACGCGAGAATCGCAGAAACACCAGATCCCAGTCCATAACATGTTTATAGGGGACTTTTGTTTGTTTACTGAAAAAATCCTTGTGCAGCTTTGAGTACTTGGTATCGGTTCCTTGTATCGACAAGTACAGAAATATTAGTACTAGTACTTGTACTCGGTCTGAAAAAAGTGGTATCTGTGCATCCCTAATACATAACTACACGTAACCCAATATTGCAAGATGCAGGCCTTCTAATTAGACTTAGAATTTCCAAACAAACAGTTGGAGGCAGGGCTTCCTCTTATAGAGCTCCACTACTGTGGAATGATCTGCCAATAAAGATTAGAAATGCTGACTCATTGCAAACTTTCAACATTCTATTAAAGACTCATCTCATCAGCAGGGTCAATGATTAAGTGTAGTCTGGCCCTGGGGTTTAAAGGTGAACGGAAAGGCGTGATACTGTGCACAATTGCTGTCTCGCCAGTTGGGCCCTCATCGCCACATAGATGCCGTCTCTCCAATGCAATAGGTGCGCGGAGTCACTGGCTTGTTGCATCTCCGTTGTGCCCAGTGTTCATTTGGGGTGTACTTTGCTGGCAATGCTTGTCCTCATTTCTGGGTTGTTGTCCCATTGGTTGATGTACCACCAATCTTGGCCCACACCACCTGAGTACTAGGCTCTAAAGACTTGTTGCTGCCACTTTCCAAAATCCGCCTGGCTGATCAAGACAATACCTGACGATTTCAACTGCCACTCTGCTGAACCCCCCCCCCCCCGTCTGTCCTTGTCCATCTGGTCATGCCTCCGATCTGGACTAGGTTTAAATTTAGGTTTACTCAACCCATATGCATCGATTAACTATTACAATTTGGATTCTTAAAATGTTCACCCAGCATAGCCAGAAGAGGACTGGTCGCCCCTCTGAGCCTGGTACCTCTCTATATTTCTTCCTAAATATCAACCCCACAGTTTTACCTAGCCACTGTGCTTCAACATTGTTATTGCTTGCTCCTTGGAGTTTCATGCAGTTTTTTGTAAAAACGCTTTGTGACAACTGCTGATGTAAAAAGGGCTTTATAAATACATTTGATTGATTGCTTTACATGTACATCATTGGTTTTGGAAATTGTATGCAACACAAACACAGATGACTGTGCCAGTTTAGGTGATTGTGGTAGTCATACATTTTTTAAAATCATTTAGCAGATACTCTTATCCAGAACAATTTACAATGATTACATACATTTTAAAAGAGCTAGATGAAACGCCCAACACAATCTATCGTCAAGTGCATTCTAATCAATTATCAAGATATCGGTCTTCTTTTCATCGTGCTAGAAAGAAGACCATACAAAAATAAAAATAAAAAGTTGACAAAAGTAAAGTTTGTGGAAGTGGAACTTTTAGGAACTCAATGAAAAGTGCTTATAATGTGCTTTAAGACAAAACTCTCACCGGAAGTTGCCAAAGAATGAGCAGAACTGCACAAAGTAATGGTCATATTCTATAGCCAAATTCTGGGCCTGGCTGGCCGGATAAGGATTTTAGCAATGTACTATGTTGATCTACTTAGACTACTTAACATTTCATCAAGTCAGTGTGTTGTAACGCATTCAGAACCAAAATTTTAAGTTCAGTATAAATTACCAACGGATGTGTTGCCAAGAGGTTTGTACCTGTGGTGGTAATTTGAAACTCAAAATCAGGGTATGATGTTTTGATGTTGTTATTACTTTACTTTTAATTTTTTCTATTGTGTTCTAAGCGTAAGTAATATGAGTAGGGGGACTGGCCAGTGAAGGAGTACAGAGAATCTAGTCGTAACTAGAATCTTTGATTACTCAGAATGTGGTCATACGTAGGTGGCCGTATTTTGATTGTCCCATGCAAATGTAAAAATCAAAAAGACCTCAATATAACTTCAGACTCAAGACCAATTTTTTTACTTTTAAATACCTCACAGTCCTACTTTTCTAAAAAAAAACGTTTGTTTATTTTGTTCGTTTTTAGGTGAAAAGCTGGGAAATGGATGTCTCCAGTTGGCTCATGCTGGAATTACAGTGGATATAAAATGTCTACACACCCATGTTAAAATGCCAGGCTTTTGTGATGTAAAAGAATGAGACAACGATAAGTCATGTCAGAACTTTGTCCACTTTTAATGTGACTTATATTGTGAACTATTAGATTGAAAACATACAGTAATCTTCAGGGGTAATTTTTTTATTGAAAAACAAATGAAAAATCTTACAATAACCTGGTTGCATTAGTTCAACTGTTCTAGTAAAATGTTCCTGACATTTTCTTAGTTGCATCTCAGAGCAAAAGCCATGGCATGCAGAGAGCTTCCACAGTATCAGAGGAATCTCAGTGTTGAAAGATATCAGTCAGGAGAAGGGTACAAAATAATTTCCGAAGCATTAAATATACCATGGAACACAGTGAAAACAGTCATCATCAAGTGGAGAAAATATGGCACAACAGAGACATGACCAAGAACTGGACGTCCCTACAAAATTGATGAAAAGATAAGAATTAAATTGGTCAGGGAGGCTTCGAAGAGGACTACAGCAACATTAAAGGAGCTTCAGGAATTTCTATCTTTGTGCTACATGTAACAGCAATCTACTGTATTCTTCATATGAATGGGCTATGGGGTAGGGTGGCAGGACGGAAGCCTTTTCTTACAAAGAAATACATCAAAGCCCAGCTGATGTTTGCCAAAACAAATATCCAGTCTCCCGAAAGCATGTGGGGAAATGTGTAATGGTCTGATGAAACCAAGGTTGAACTTTGTGGCCATAAACAACACTGCATATCACTCAAAGAACACCATACGCACAATGAAGCATGGCGGTGGCAGCACCATGCTTTGGGTCTGTTTTCCTTCAGCTGGAACTGGGGCCTTAGTCAGGGGGAGGGAATTTTGAACAGTTCCAAATACCTGGCAATTTTGGCACAAAATCTGCAGGCGTCCGCTAGAAAGCTCAAGATGAAGTTCACCTTTCAGCACGACAATGACCCAAAGCACACATCTAAATCCACAAATGCATGGCTTCACCAGAAGAAGATTAACGTTTTGGAATGGCCCAACTTGAGCCCAGACCTGAATCCAATTGAACATCTGTGGGGTGATCTGACGATGGCTGTGCACAGGAAATGTCCTCACCATTTGACAGATTTGAAGCATTTTTGTAAACTGTTTGCAAATATTGCCATGTCAAGATTTGCCATGCTAATTGACTCTTACCCAAAAAGACTGAGTGCTGTAATAAAATCATATTAATACTTTGTTGAAGCACCTTTTAAGGCTGTGCACACTTATGCCACCAGGTAATTGTGTGTTTTTTATCTTTCCCCCTCAAAGATTTCAGTTTGTTTTTCAATTGAACTGTTCACATTATAGTTCACATTATAGGTGGAAAAAGGTCTGACATGATTTATCTTTGTCCATTTTTTTCACATCAAAAACATCTAGCATTTTAACAAGGGTGTGTGGACTTTTCATTTCCACTGTAATTGTGCAATTTGGATTTATATGCAGATTTTAAATTATTAGTTTATTTGGAGACTTCTGGTGATTTATGCTACTAGACAAAAACATACACAATGCCCCGTTGAGTGTGTAAATACCATTTTAAGTTAAATGGTTAAACAGAAGAATTTGAAGTTAAGTCAGTATTCACAATTTGAACTACATTCGGCAAGTGACTTTGAAAATAAACAGTCCTTGTTGTAATTGTGCAATTTCTGATTACTTTTTCCTATTGTGATTCCACAAAAAATGTTTGGTAACTATGAAGTTATTACTAAGGTTACTAATAATGTTATTACTGGGTTACCGTAATTGTCATATATATATAATTTGTTACCATATTTCTCAGCGGCTTACTAATTAGTGACATCCAGAAGCTATATTTTCATAATTAAACATGTTGACGCTGATATAATCATCAGCCATTTCCCCTTAGGCCAGAAGCAGGTGAGCGGCCTTTTCACATGTTTGATGAAGAGCTTTATTAATTGTCGAGTCTTTCAAAAAAGAGCAATGGATGACTTAATTGAAAAGGTGGAATTAATAATTGTTGGATACCCTTTTCATTTCATCAGGCACTACCTCATGCAGAATCTGTGGAGACAGAAGAGTTTGCATCCCAAGTGGCACCCTATTCCATAGTGCATGGCTTCTGATCGAAGCCCTATGGATCGTAGTCCAAAGTAGGGTAGGGCACTGTTGCAGGGGACAGAGTGCCATTTGGGACTGACACAGAGAGGGAGGGGTGATGCAGTGAAATTAATTGCAGGGAGAAAATGATTGCTGCTGCGTTTGGGGCTCTGAGCTGAGGAAGGAAGGAAGGGAAGGGTAAAAGAGAAAATAGAAAAGGAAATAAAGAGGTTGTGAGGTCTTGGAGTGGAATGTCTGATATGAGAAAGGGAGAGGTAAAGCCTGAAAGTTATTCCCTTTCCTCTCTGTACTAGTTTTGTTTGTCATAAGAAGATAATGGGGTATGAAATGGCATAGGCGGTAAGGTCCATACCGACCACTTCATGCAACATATCTATCTGATCACTAGCTAGTAAGAGGTGTGCGCACTAACAAAAGCCATTGTCCAGGCTGGGATAGGATTTACATTCGGTTGTATTTAAATTTTTAATTGTATCGAACCCCGATTTGTTTTGCCTCTACTACAGCATGCACTAAATACAGATGTTCAGTAATGAATTGTGTCTTGACACCAGAGTGACTTATACTGAAAGCGACTTAGTCAGCTGCTGTTTTCTAAACATGAAAAAAAACATACCAACACTGTCACTCAAATGAAACAGTGTCCCCTTAAAGACATTGTCCTCTTTAAGCAAGTTAGTACACACCAAAATACTGTGTGTACTTTTGAAGTTGGACGACTAATTAAGTACAGAGTCATAACCTTGTGCCCTTCATTTTCAGTGTCACTCTCGTTGGAGCGTTTTTGCTGGCACTTCAAACGTTTCAACCCGGCCCACTGTGATTGATGGCTGGTAGTTTGGGCCACCGCAGAATTGCAGTCCTCACCTCGAATAGAAAACTGGCCCACCTCAGCACATTCTAATTGCGCCCTGCTCTGCGCTTCATCAAAGCATTAAGTTATTGGCTTGATTAAGGTTATTAAAGACGTCAAGTGAGGGGGGGGGGGGGGGGGAAATGTGCTTGGAGTTTTGACTGAGAACAGAAGTCTAACACGTAAATGAAAATTGGGGCAAGCTTGTGTGTCCTGTGCTGGGCCGGAAGAAAATGTCAATTTCTTGAAAATCTCCAGGAAGGGTCTTCTGTTCTCAAACAAATGAAATATTAAGTGATTTAGAAAAATCTTCTAGATAGTTTCTCCAGGTTATTCTGGTTAGATGGACTTAACCTTGTTCTCTTGTAGTATTTTGTTGTATTGTGCTGCATTCATTTTTGCTTCAATTTTATCAAGATGCCTACTCTCTGCTGATAAGCAGCATACTGTACACCAGACACAGTTTTAGGTTTCCGTAATATATGGGCAGTGTTAGGTTTGCGTAATATAGAGCATTTTGAGTTTTGTCCCAAAAGCTTCATCCCACCTGACCGTAAAAAATTGCAGCTGGGTCACGTATGTTTTTAAATTGTACATTTTGAGTTAAAGCTTCTTTGTGATCACCTACAATCCTGGCAAACTTTTTGCAGAGGTCTTGATATGGACTTAATATGAACACTATAGCTCCTACTAAGTGACTGTTGGCATCCCCACATCTCCTTGTTAAAGCGTTCAGTTTTGGGTGGTGTGGATTATTGATTCAACTGTGCTCACTGGAATACTCAAATATCTGGGTATAATTTTGTCCCAATTTTTGATCTACGTAAGTGTATTGCTTAATCTCTGCCATCTGTAGAATGTTCTTGTTTTTTCCTTAGGATTCACAGCCTGACCAATGTTCTTTCAACAATTGGGTTTTTTACCCAGAAAATGTGACAGCAAATTCACAGCATTATTCGAGATCAAACTACTTAGGTTGCATGACGAAGAACTCAGTACACATCTATGTTCTATATTAATTAACTCATGTGGTTTAATCTTGGGTAAGATCTGCCCTGCTTCACCCTAGATCTCCTAGTGCAAAAAAACACACACACAAATAGTACACATAATATCCCAATCCCAAATGGCCCAATTAAACCCATCAAACACTCTCAGATCTCCACTAGTGCACTGGGTGTACAGCTTAGGATTGGGCTTTCAGCACAGTATCACATAAGCTCAACTGGGATAACATAACAGAGCAGCCATGAAACAAATACCTGAGCAGGGTCTCCACATATGGTTTTAAGATTAAACAGAAACTAGTCTGAAGACAACACTGTATCCCTGTGTCTGTTATGTGAACTCTGTGTCAGTTAGCAGATCGTATTCCGTACTGATTGAAATGCATGTCTTAAAATACTGAGAGGTTGTAATTTCTCTTTTCTTATTTAATATTTTCTTGCCATAATATGTACTACCAGGAACGCCGACAGGAATCCCAGGGCCCGGGACAAATTGAACGTTTAGGACCAAAAACCACGGGCCCAAAAAAAAATAGCAATGATGTTACTCTTCATAAAATAGGTCATAAACGTTTATTGTTGAAAGTCTTAGCTAGGTAGTACTAAAAACCAAGATTGACTGACTAATAAATATTAATACTTAAGCCAACCAAATGGGCCCCTCCGAGGCCTGGGCAACATTACTGGTTTTGTCCCCCGTCAGAGTCACTGTATACTACTACAGTAAGGACATAATTATGGTATTTTTATCCCAACTCTACACTGTGTCACAACACAGCTGATTGGCTCAAACACAATAAGGTAGGCCCGGACTGGTGTGCCTGGTGTGGCATCTCTGTCAGCTATGCGAAAAGGAGAGGAGCAGTGGACTGAGGAGTCGGAGTCACGTTAGTTTTCTGAATATTTTAATAGAGCGTAGCTGAATGCTGCTCCAGCAGTGAGACAATAACACACAAAGGAAGCAGAGGGATCATATATACTGGGGGAAATGACTGTGGATGATCCTCAGGTGCGCTAAACGAGACAACAGGTGTGATGAGTTGATGATGGGCAATGGTGTCAGAAGGCCGGTGACATCGAGCGCTGAAGCCCACCTCCTGCAGGGCGAGGATGGGCAGCAGATGGCGTACTTGTCGCAGTACCCCCCCCGACGCCGGGGTCGACCCGGAGGATAAGGGCGGGAGCCAAAACGTCCCGCAACGGGACCCAGCTCCGCTCCTCCGGGCCGTACCCCTCCCACTCCACGAGGTAGTAGAGGCCCCCAGCCCGGCGCCTCGAGTCAATGATAGAGCGGACGGAGTATGCCGGGGCCCCCTCGATGTCGAGAGGAGGGGGGGGGCCTCCCGAACCTCACACCCCTGGAGGGGACCAGCCACCACCGGCAGGAGGAGAGACACATGAAACGAGGGGTTAATACGGTAGTCAGGAGGGAGACGCAACCGATATGTTACATCGTTGACTCTCCTCAGGACTTTAAAAGGCCCCACAAACCACGGGCTCAGCTTCCAGCAGGGCAGGCGGAGGGGCAGGTCCTTGGTGGAGAGCCAGACACGGTCGCCCGGACGATAAACTGGGGCTTCCCTGTGGTGGCGATCAGCATAGGTTTTCTGGCGGCAGACAGCTAGCCTGAGGCAAGCCTGCACGGCCTCCCATGTGCCCGCTGCCTGCCTGAACCAATCGTCCACCATAGGGGTACCGGTCTGGGCCGGGGGGTAGCCCAGGACGCACTGAAACGGGGATAACCCCGTGGAGGAGTGGTGACGGGAGTTCAGGGCATATTCCACCCATGGCAGGAACTCCGCCCACTCCCCAGGCCGGTCCTGGCAGTAGGACCGAAAGAGCCTTCCCACATCCTGATTGGCTTCACCTGCCCGTTGGATTGGGGGTGGTAGCCCGCGGTCAGGTTGACCAAGACCCACAAGCGCTGCATAAATGCCTTCCAAACTCTGGAGGTGAACTGGGGGCCCCGGTCCGACACTATATCCTCGGGCACCCCATAGTGCCGGAACCTGAAGCCCGACCCTAGTGGCCGGTTGTCTAACGATCTTACGGGAAGGGGGTGGCAAGGACCTGAAGGGGAATGCGTGCGCGAAATGTGAAATCCCTGTCGATGAAATTCCCAGCAGCGCCTGAATCTACCAGCGCCTGACACTGGGAAAGCAACGGAAAACCGGGGAACTCAACAGGGACGGTGCAGAGAGTGAGTGGAAAGTCGAATGGAGAGTGGGCATTAGCTACCTGGGGTGATGCGTTAGCGCTGTGCCTGTCGCCTCTGGAGTTAGAGGAGGTGTAGCGCGGAGCAGCGGAGCTGCCCCAACGCTTCGTTGAACAACCCCGCTTTCCTCCTCTTTGCCCTCTGCCCGGGAGTGCGGCCGTCTCCAGGTCCATAGAGACGGCGGTGTCCAGGTGGTGGGGTGGACGTCCTCGGGTAGCCAGCATCTTGTCGAGATGTATAGATGTCTCCACCAGCTGTTCAAAAGAGAGGTTCACGTCCTGACACGCCAGCTCCCTCCGGACGTCCTCCCGAAGGCTGCAACGGTAGTGATCGAAGAGGGCCCGATCGTTCCACCCAGAACCTGCTGCGCTCCATGTCTTTAAAAAGGTGTGTAATTCTGTCAGCTATGCGAAAAGGAG
This sequence comes from Esox niger, assembly GCA_016801105.1. Lineage (NCBI taxonomy): Eukaryota > Metazoa > Chordata > Actinopteri > Esociformes > Esocidae > Esox > Esox niger. The sequence goes on from JACXGJ010000158.1 coordinate 46,984, forward strand.
AGGAGCAGCGGACTGAGGAGTCGGAGTCACGTTAGTTTTCTGAATATTTTAATAGAGCGTAGCTGAATGCTACACACGGCAGTGAGACAATAACACACAAAGACAAAGGGAGCAGAGGGACATATATACTGGGGGAAATGACTGTGGATGAGGATCAGGTGCGCTAAACGAGACAACAGGTGTGATGAGTTGATTGTGGGCAATGGTGTCAGAAGGCCGGTGTCATCGAGCGCTGAAGCCCGTTTCCTGCAGGCGGAGGCTGGGCAGCAGATGGTGTAGTTGTCACAATCTCTATCTGCCTAGAGTGCATAGTTCGGGCCTGACTGCAGAGGTGCCTCTTGGCACCTCTGCACTTATGTTTCACTATCCCCAATCAGAGGCAGCTGCTACCTAATGCCTCTAATTGGAGATCCTATTAGTTGCATTAGTTCTGGTGTCATTTGTTGATCATTGTTTGAAGTTAGCATTGTGTTTTGCTGCTCCTTAGTTTATGGTCGTACTCTCCTTTTGTTATTATTTATTTTTGTTCTCCAGCTCCGTGCCTCATGTCCTGCCTACACTGAACCATGTCAGAAATCACACAAGTTAATGAAAATGCAATCCAGGTGACTACCTCATAACGCTGGTTGACAGAATGCAAAGTGAGCAAAGCTCTTATCAAGGCATTGGGTGGCTACTTTGTTTCTACAATATGACATTTATGTTGATTTATTTAAAATTGTTTTGGTTACTACATAATTCAGTATGTGTTATTTTATAGTTTGGATATCTTCACTATTATTCAATAAGGTGGTGAATAGGAAAAATAAAGAAATACCCTTGAATTAGTAGGTGTCCAACATATGACAGGTACTGTATGCCCTAAGTTTTGGCCCAGGTATGAGTGGTACTCGCAAAGCAAAGTAGCTTGTCTGTAAAACTTGCGCAAGGACAATTTTTATTGCTATTGATGAGAATATTAATCAAATGTCAGCAAGGTTAATCGGGGCCAATTCAGTAATTGATTTATCATTTCACGTCAACGGGTAAGACGGAGAAGCCCCATGTAACGATGAAGTATATGAGGGTATAGTCTGACATTGTCCTTTTCAAAGTAAGCGTGGTGTAGACTGACAGGCAATTAAGAGGCAGCAGGAGATTGATGGTTTCCACGTTGCGGGAATGTCGAAGCTGGCCAGCCAAGTTGATTGCCACTATAGCCAACTTTATCTTTATATGATTTTTTACATTAGGTTTTCTCTTTTTTTATCACCTACATTTAAGAAAAAGCACTTTACAGGTTACCAACAATATATTTACTTATATATATTTAAACATAGACATTAAAGACATGAATATGAATTGACATCTGAGCTGTTCATCCATGGAAATGGAATTTATTCGAATTGTAAGGTTATTTTAGAACATTAGAAATGTTGCATTCTGAGTCTTATAGGCTGAGTTCCATTAGTTGTAGTGTAACACCAAAAGTATGAATAACCTTGTCTGAGACAAAATCTGAGATAAGGGTTGAGCCACGCCTGTCAGAAAAAGTACCTCTCATTGCCATCATTTTGAAAATGTATTGGTCAACTAATTAACAAGGATTGCTTTCAAATTTGAATTGGACAATATTGAAATGATTACCGGTGCATTATTCAAAAATATTTTACCCACATGTTGTTTTAAGCTGTTGCATCAATAGAGATTAAATTAGTTGCAATCACTTAAGTAAGAAGTTATGTAAAAAATATGGGATTTCAAACTCTTAATGTCAGATGACAGCACATAATACAGGTGAAAGCTATTTTGGTTCAAGTTATTTATTTATTGAAGGGATAGTTCCACATTCTATATGGCTGTACCGTGGCTGTACATTGGAAAACCCTGATAGGGTAGACAGTAAATGCAAGTTTAGACAGTTGTTTCATGCTGCATATGTTTTCTATATTCAGAAGTATTTGTAAGTACAGCTCTGTAAAAAAAAATTGAGATCACTGCAAAATTCTCAGTTTCTCTAGTTTTATTATTCATAGTATAATATTTAAGTAAAATTTACATTTGGTTTTATTTTATAAACCACTGACAACATTACCTCCAAATTCCCAAAAAAATCTTGTCATTTAGAATATTTATTGGTAGAAAATAACAAGTCAAAATAATAAAAAATAATTCATTGTTTTCAGACCTCATATAATGCAAAGAAAACAAAAATGAACAAATGAACAATCTAATGTTTTTACTTAGGAAGAAATAAATATAAATATTTGGTGGAATAAACCAGATGTTTTATTACAGCTTTACTGAATAAATCCTATCTAGTGCAGCTTGAACAAAGGTGTTTTGTCAATGCACTTATTTTGTCAATCCTTTCATCAATTAACTTCTTCTGTTTAATAACAGTTAACCTTCTCGATAGTACTGAATTCCAACATTGACTGAATTATATTTAAGCCAACCAAATGCCCGCTGCCAAGCAAGCAAAAAAATATGCAATTAATCTGGAACTTCCTTAAATCTGAGGTCCATGCCTGTACCATTAACAACACACAAATAACTCATATTGACAACGGGAGGGCTAGCTACAATTATGCATGCATTCACTGTTGAAAAGTAAAGGAGAGATGGGCTGCACCACTGGTTGTTTTGAAAAATATATGTGAAAGTCCATATTATCCATAAAATCGTATGACACAGTTCAAGCATACATAATTACCCAACATCTGACTACCCAAGCCTAGAACAGATGTAAGGATATACAAAGTAGTATTCTATACATAGAGCCATTTACATCTGTTTAATTCCCTTCCATCTCAAGTAACTCAAGCGAGCAGTAAAATATGATTAGAAAGCAGACAAACACCTTGCAGCAAAGCAGCACTGAGAAGAGAGACAAACACATACACTGCACACACAGACATACTCTAAAAAAGACTTAGACAAATAAACACACACATTACTCTTCCTTAGTTGCACTGGTTTTATTTTTCATTGCTGCCTGCAGTTGCTGTAATTTTTACTGTTATATTCTTACAAATTTATGTTTCTGTTATAAGTTGGTGAATTGTAAAGTTTGATTTGCTGTTATTGTTTGGTTTTAGTTGCCGAGTCCTAGGAATAGTAACTGTCGCTATGTTGTGAGCTAATGGGAATTTATATAAATTCATTAAAAACATCAAAAACAACACTTGCATTCAACAGCATTGAATAACATACTCAACAACTCAATGTTCTTGGCATTAAGCAAGGCTATTGAGCTGAAAATGTTTGTGCAAGCTTACCCTGTTTGCATAAAACACACCCAGTGGTGTTATTCACGACTAATTATAGAATGCACACTGTACTGGGTCAACCTACAACGTAAAGTACAATGGTTTTTCATACTTCTAAATCAATAACAGCTGCATATCTCACACAGGACTGTAAACGTGTCCTAATTGGCACCTTTTCCCTCTGTAGTGCACTAGTTTTCAAAACAACTCATAAGAATCCTGGAAGACTACTGTTTCAGTAATGTGACTATCATTGACATTTCCGAAACAACGTATTTGACAGGTAGTGAATACAGATGGCAAATAAGATTACACTGGACTGGCTGTTAACTGGAGTTCCAGTTGAGATTTGACCCAATTGCTCCAATACTGTGCTTTACAAAGTGAGGACATTAAATGAGTAGAGTGGACTTGATCAGAACCAAGGGACAACCTCAGACTTGAACTAAAAGCAAGAGAAAAAAAAGGTGGGTCTCTAAATTTGAGTTGTCAATGGTGGAACGGGACTTAATGTGGGATGGTAGACTATTCCAGTGTATAGGAGCAGCAATAGAAAAAGCTAGGCTACCCCATCTTTCCTGGAGGGTTGCTTCTTGCTTCTTCTAAATATACCAAGTCGTTTATTTTGAAAGACCAAACTCCTTGCCTATGTCTATCTGATGTTTTAATCTTTAATATAATTGATGCAGCTGTTACTCTTATTTATATACATAAAAAGCACACATTGTGCATACAAATTCATCAGAATGCAGGAAAGGAAGTGTCTGACACTGAAAAGCTCATCGGGTGGACCCTGATTTGTGTCTTCCGGACTTGGGGCAGCTGGCAAGGTGTCCCTTATTTTTCCACATTGAAGGTGGCAGCCCTACTTGACAGGGATTCAAAGTAGAAACCATTTTGTTTACTGATCAGATGGGGGTGGCAAAGGGTGTAAGTCATGGGGGGTTGTAGTGATGGGGATGAAGGTATTAATGGTAATGAAGGTAAAATGTTTTTATAATGTTTATAATCTGCTTACCCACCGGAAACCGGAAGCTGCTGCCTCCTCCATTATTTTCAATCAATGCTTGGCGGCAGCGAAGTACAGTACCCTGGCGGCAGAGGCAAACTGATGTATGGCAGCTGCCACTCACAAGAACGCCCACAACATTTGATCCTGCAGCCGAAGCTCAACCATGTTAAAACTCTTGCCGCTGGACATTAGTTAATCAGAGATTGTGCTTTTGTCACAATCACAACAATGGAGGATTTAATAACGCTTGGACAACATCCGGAATTGTAAAGATAGTATCAAAACGAATTGGCCATACATTTATTGTACGAAGGAAGGCACATAAAGGTTTGGCTTGTCGTTTGCATTTGCCATATTTACGAGGCTGCTTCAAATGAGCTAGACTATTTCCATTGCTATAGTTATGGGGGAAACTCAGAGTTTAGAATTTTATTTCCACACACAAAACATTGTGTGTGTGGTTAAACTTGACCATATTCATTCGCATCACAACACTTGCTAAACCAAAATTTCACATTCAGTTTAGTTATGTACATATTAGTTATGTTATATCACATTTAACTGAAAATATAATATTAACATACTTGGCGAACTGATATCATAAGGCAAAGTAGATGTTGACCAAAATGTGAATGACATCACAGCGTCTCGATCCCCAGAAAACCTTTCAACTTTTCTGCTTCTTTGCATGCCGGCCTAATTGCAGACATTGATGAATGAAATCGAGGCATTTCGACCAGCGGTTAAGGTAGAAGCGCTGTGGTGTTGACATCTGGTTGGCCTCATACGTTTCGAAAGTAACTACAATAAGTGAACAATAAAGAGGTCAATGTTCAGAAATGACCATTTACATATTACAGCTCAATGTGTAGACTGTCCCTCTGTTCATGAGCGTCCCCAGAGCAGGACATGGTGACGGGACAGGTGAAGGCTCCACCCCCAGAGGACGTGGCACCTGGAGAAGTAGAGGTTCCGCCTCCATGGAGCAGGAATTATGCTGGCGACATGCCACTGAGAAGGTCTCTGGGTTACAGCAGGCTGGGCAGTACTCTAGGCGACAGCTGATAGGGCATGCAGGTTGCTGTGCGACGGCTGTAGGCCAGGCAGGACTCTGTGTCACGGTCCCGGCCAGCTGGGGCCGTTCCGGTCCGTGTTTTCTGTTTGTCGGTGATCTGTCCTTGTCCCTGTTGATTAGTGTATTTAGTTCACCTGTGTTTTGCCCTCACCGGTTTCTGTTCTGCTCGTTAGTCTGTGTATATAGTTCAGTCAGTTTCTCCCTGTGTTTGTTGGATCATTGTTTGTCAAGTCATGTGTTGTCCATGTTAGATGTCTGCTCCTGCTCCTATATTTTCATCAATTTCACATAAAATAAGAAACATTTTTTGCTTGATTTGCGAGCTGACATTAACTCAGCTGGAAAGGTGTTCAGAAATGTGTGCATCTTGAGCTGATGTTCGCATTTTTCATTCTGCAACCAATGGGTTCTTTTGAAGCGATTTCATTTTGCAACCGCTTCAATTGCTTGCTCCTCAACCCTCCTCCATTGTAGAATCTGTCATGCTTTAAGTCCCAACGAAGTTCTTAGTCTTTAATCCTGGGAGTTTGTTGCCAGTATCTAACAACATGAGGACCAATCTGGAAGTCAAGCTAGCCATAATAAGGCAATCAGAATAAATCATTCGGAGACATAGCCGGAACATTAGTCGTCTAAAAATGTTTGGTACAATAAAAAGAAGAAAACACTTGCTCAGCAATGGCAGATAATGTACAGCAAAAAAAAATAAACGTTAGGTAAAAGGTAGAACGTAGCTACTGTTTCGCCACTAGGGATTTAGGCAGGACTGGACCTTGCACAATAAGTAAGCGCACTATAACACTCTTTTGGTTGGTCAGGTTTGCCATACCGCTACTGGCCAACTTGAAGATGGGTTGCTGACAGTTTAGTTGGTGTGCAAGTATCTTTACCATTAGCTCACGAATGCTTTTCCGTGGGTGTTTATTTGTTGCGGTTGATTTAGTTTGATCCCAGTTGGAAAGTTTATTAAATCACTTATACTGAAAGTGTGCTTTTAGTGGTGAAATTTGCGCAATGTGTATGATGAGGTTTTTCGCAAACAAGTGAGTTTTTATAACCAGTGTTTCCCTACGGAAGTGGGTTCCATTATTTTCACAAGTATCCGTGTTCAGGTAAAATGGGACTGTTAATATACAGCGATTACTAAATGCACTTGAATCAGGTTTTACTGCCGCTAGCTGATGTTTTGCTTCATTGTTTTATTGTAATGTTGTACTTGTTTTGGTATTAACATTTTAGTTTGTGCACATATTTCTCTGAGATCGGTTAGCTTTCCTTATCCTATTTTAATCTGCAATGTCATTGTTATGATGACCAGTTGCTCCGCAAATTATGCTTGCCATTTTTTCGATTTCCTTGATTTCGAGTGGGGTGCTTTTGCTGTAAGGGGGTAGTGAACGTGGATTCTAGGGTCACTGCATGTGATGTGGCAAGTTTAAACCCGTTTCTCAAAAACACTTTCACCTTTTGCTGTGAGGGTGTGCTGTTGCAGTGTTGAGTTCACCAATTTCAAGATGTGCGTGGGTTTAGCATCCCCCGCCCATCACGAGTGTCCTGCTCTCGGCTTCTTGAGGTTCTGGCAAATACATGTATTTTAAAGCCTGTTAGGTTTCCAATGAAGGTGTCCAGAATTTAATAGCTACCATTTTATCATTACAGTTGTATGAAGATCCTGTCTCTCTTGCTGTATAACCTCCGATGCATTTAAAAAACAGTATCATGTTTGACCTTAAATGTATTGTATAGTTAGTATTGGAACCAACAAAATATAAGCCGGAAACAAAATATGAAATAGACCTGAAATTATTTATTTTTGGCATGTTCACACATGTAATTTCAGGGGTCTATTTAAGCTGGTGTGATGTCTTTCTAAGTATATGTCACGCTGGTGTTGGGGAATCCAAAGGAAAAGGGAGGTGGAGGTAGATGCAGGGGTTCAAGGGAGGAATTTAATCAAATAAAAGGGAAACAAAACCAAGTGCCGTGCACTACGCAAAAACAAACAAACTTAAACCGGGCGAGCAGGAGCAGGAGCATACATGACAATAACAGCAACAATGATCCGACCAACACAGGGAGAAACTGACTGAACTAAATACACAGACTAACGAGCAGAACAGAAACAGGTGGGGGCAAAACACAGGTGAACTAAATACATTAATCAACAGGGACAAGGACCAGACACATCACCGACAAACAGAAAACACGGGCCGGGACCGTGACAGTATAGCTGAGAGTATGTGCTGATATTTGAGCCATAAAACCCATGATGATACCTATTACAGAAATATCAAAGTAGTGAAAACATCCCAGAAACATAGTGTTCAGAATGTTCATGCATTTAATTATAAGGCAGCGAACATGCTGAATCCCGGGAGGGATGAGCAGAGCAGGAAAACGGCACGTTGTTCAAAAAATTGGCCAGATATACGTGAAATAGCATCAGACCAAGTTATCTTTTAATGTATTTGTTAATAAATTAATCTGTGGCTCCCTGTTGACTGCGGCCCCCTAATGTTAATCCAAGTTATCTGCGGCCCCCTGAAGACCAATACATAATATCTGTGGCCCCCACACCGATCCAGGTTGCCCGCCCCTGTCTTAGTCTATCCAAAGGACCTCACCTCTGATATTAAAAAGGTGGCATATTTTGATTTAATACGGACCACCGTCACATTATATCCATGACAATGTTCACTATAATGAATGAAAATTAAAAAAATTGTGACAGATCGAAACCAATCTCTGGCAAGTCAGAACAGATGTGTCAGCCACTACCATCTGTAGAAATGTCATCTTCCGAACTACAGAGGCAATACTGCAAGACTCCAAAACACTATTTAAGTTAACAAGTTAACATGTTTAAATAGAGGCAAAAATGAACTTTAACTTAAGGTAGGAAGGAAGATATAAAGACTATCACCGGGGAAGCTATCCAGCATCTAATGATTTGCAACCAGAGTACTAAACTTTAGTTAAACATATTTCTTATAAATAAAATTGTATGCTTTAATTGGAGGACTATGTACAAAAAGTGCTATAATTTTTTCTTGAAAAAAAAATGTCTACTTTAAGCATTCACTTAACCTGAAAAGTGCTAATTATAAATGTTATGTAACCATTTAAATCAACATAACCCTTAAGTCGGCACATTGTGGGTCTGTAACAATAACTCATGAAGAACTTGGAATAATACATGATGAATACCCACATTGTTAGAACAAAGTACACCAGTTAGAGGGTTGGTCTTGTGATCTGCTTTTCATTGACCTCTCTACCACATCTGCTTATAAAAACTCAGGTTTAAATCCAAACTAATGAGAGGTTATAAAAGAATTAACATTTACATTCCTATTTCTCAGTTTTGCTTCTGTCTTACCCTGGCAAGGTCACGTTATCCCTCAATCTCCTAAGATAATATCTAAACAATAATACTTTCTTAATACCAGTACATATATACAATTATGCATTTTATAATGTAATTATCAATTTTACAATATAAATTAAATGGGAGCCTTTGATATATACCCAGCAATTCAAATTCCTACCGGCAATTCAAGTAATTAATTAATATTGCTTGCGTGCACCCAATCCTAACAAAATGGAGGTATCATTTAGCAGTCACTTGTTTAAACATGAAAAATTATAATTTTTAAATGACATCCAGCCATACAGCCATCTGACTTCAGCAACCACATTGTGGGTCTGTTACAATAAATAACTCATGATGAACTGTGACTAAAACACCAGGATGTGACAGATATAATGGTACTTACATTTCTATACAGGCACAAATGAGGTACAGTATACACATCTTTTAAATATATTACACTTCATTCCCTGAGTTATAGTACTGTTCTTACATGTACTGAGTTTTTGTTTTACATTTGTTGAAATTTTTGCTGCCCTGCAAAAACAAGGGATCTTTTTGTTAATTTGGGTATCATCTTTCTCTTTAACACTGTCCTCGGCGAGTACACCTTGGGTAATTACAAAAGAAGATGCACTAGCACTCCTGGTAGGGATGATTGATCACAATGGGCATTACGCTGAGCAATTATGCCTTTGTAGCACATGTAATTAGGTGAGGCAATATAATGTAGCGAATTAATGATGATTAATTAGGCTAATTTGAAGGGATGGATTAAGTGTAATGTTTTAATGTGGTCATATTTCACAATTTTTTTGTGGGGGGGTGGATGGAAGAATGTGTGAAGGTCCTCTCGAAGTGGTTCCTGGCATAGCAAACATGGAAGAAAGAGCATTACGTGTGGTAATGCTGAGCTTAGAAATTATATGCTCATAACCTACAGTGCAGTCAATAAGTATTTGGACAGTAAAATAAGTTTTGTTGTTTTTGCTCTGCACTCCAGCACTTTGGATATCATTTAATGCAATGACAATGGGGTTCAAGTAAAGACTGTCAGCTTTTATTCAAGGGTGTTTCCATCCACATTAGAAGACCCATTTACAAATGAAATGATGTTTGGTTTATAGTCCCTCCTTTTGAAGGGACCAAATATTTGGACTCTTTTCTTCCAGCTATCTTATTTGGACAGTGATTCATCATTACTGCTTGCACAACATGTCAATGTCTAGTCTTGTCATTGTCTAGTCTAGTCATTCTAGGTTCTACATTTGCATTTTCGGTTGCTGGTGTCTGACAGCAGACTGCAAGTCATTGAATGAAATGGAATTGCAGTCAGTTTGGAATGAAATTGAATTGTAGTCTGTGTTCCTTTTATTGTTTCTCAGTCCAAAAACTTAAGGAACATGTATAACAATCATGTATAAATCTGTGTAGATTTTCTGAATTTTAAAAGAAAATATACACCCATTCATTGTTGAAGATTGTACTTTACTATAAATCCCTTACAAACTTCATTTTATGATGATACCACATCAGAACCAAAAATATAAGATTCTTACTATGTGAGGTTACATATCCCAAGCCTTATGTTCAGTTTGCAACTGTTTAAAATGCTGACAGGTACTTTACAGTTTTTGCATAGAGGCAGATTTTGTCTTACTGCAGATAAAAGTTCCAATACAAAAGCAACAATAATAAATAGCTTCATGTAGAAATTTGATTTCTAGAATGTCTGGGTATAATTCTGCCTTTGATTGTGGGACTGTTGACGTGCTGTACCCCGCTTGCTGTTACCTACCCGAAGCTAAGTACCATTATTATGCCTTTCCATTGTAATTGTTGTAGCTACTTTGCGGAGAACTGTCATCTTCAGTTAAATGATAGCAGAGTTAGAGGCTCGGCTTCAGACGCAAATATCAGGCAAGGATTGTGTCAGCGTTCTGGTGATCGAGGAAGGAGGAAGCGGACTGCGGCGCAAGTACGTGTACGTTCATTTAATATAGGTGAGGTGACATATGCTCTTTTTAGTCGAGACAATAACACACAAAGACGAAGGGAGCAGAGGGAACATATATACTGAGGGGAATGACTAAATGATGATCAGGTGCACTAAACGACAGGTGCAATGAGTTGATGAGATGGGGCGATGGTGTCAGAAGGCCGGTGATGTCGAACGCCGAAGCCCGCCTCCTGCAGGGGGAGGATGGGCAGTAGATGGTGTAGTCGTCACATTATGTTAGTGTAGAAATGGGAAACACTGCGTCTGTGCCCTCAGGAAGAAACAATCATGTTGTTAGCCCCCCGGCACAGCCCCCGCAGTCGGGCAAGAACTTTCTCACTGGGAAGAAATGCCATCGACCAGTTAAACCTGGGGCACTGCTAGAGCCAACTGAGATTTAACGGATTTTCCTACTGGTGTCGGAGTCAAGACCCAAGCCGTCTTCAGAGGGGAATGATCGGCAGGCATTTTCTACCGCTAGCCCGGAAAAACTAAACACTTTAGTCAGTGTCGACACCATTACCCGCAGTATTAGACTAAAGAGTCAGCCAGCGATCGTACACTGTTTACCGACGTAGCCGCAAATCTGGGGTTGGTGCTAGCGAAGTCTAAAACTGGCAAGTATAGAGAGTACAGAGATATTGTTATTCATGTTGGCACCAACAACGTTAGGATGAAAGAGTCAGAGGTTACGAAGCAGAACATCGCATCAGCGTGTAAACTAGCTGGAGAAAGATGTGTCAGCATCGAGTAATTGTCTCTGGCTCCCTCCCAGCTAGGGGTAGTGAAAAGGTCTACAGAAGACTTGCGGAACTCAATCGCTGGCTGAAAACGGAGTTCTGCTCATTGCAAGAGTTTGTAGATAACGGGCTCTCTTTTTGGGACTTGCCCAGAAATAGGGTCAGGCCTGATCTGTTTAAGAATGATGGTCTTCATCCTAGTTGGAGTGGTTCTCTTCTTTTATCTAGGAACATTGACAGGAGTATCACTCCTATAGCCCCACCATGAGAGGGTGCAGGACAGGCTGCAGGCGGTTAGCCAGTCTGCTAGCATACTGAAGTCTGTCGATAGCATAGCCAGAGTAGTTAGTAAAGCTTTGCCTATTGCGACTGTGACTCGTTCCAGGCTGAGAAAAGTTAAACAAGGAAGCACTAACAATAGCAACCTTATTTAGATAAAACCTTCCTCCACCTCGGTCACAAATAAAAATGGCTATATTACCTTGCATCTCAAAATGGGGCTCCTAAATGTTAGGTCCCTTGCTCTCAAAGGCAATTGCAGGAAATAAATTATTCTCAGATCATTAACTTGATGTTATTGACTTGTATGAAACATGGCTAAAGCCTGATGAATTTACTGCCCTAAATGAGGCCTCTCCTCCTGGCTATGCTAGTGATCATATCCCCTGTGCATCCTGAAAAGGAGGGGGTGTTGCTAATATCTATGACAGTAAATGTAAATGTACTCTTAAACACATCACTGGTTTTCATTCTTTTGAAGTTTTGCTCATGAAAGTTAACCAGGCTAATAAATTGTTTTACATACAATGTTCCTCAATGAGTTTCCAGAATTCTTGTCTAACCTTGTAGTCATGGCTGATAGTATTCTAATTTTTGGCAATTTCAGTATTCATATGGAAAAGTCAAACGACCCTCTTCAAAGTCTTTTGAAGCCAAAATTTACTCATGGGTTTTACCCAACATGTCTCAGGTCCAACGCACAGCCACAGTCATACCTTAGATTTAGTCCTGTCACGAGAAATAGATATTTTAGATCTAATAATTTCCCCCATAAATCATGGAATATCGGATCACTGTCTTATTACATTTACCGTAAAAACAAGAAGTCCACTCGCTTCGCAAACAATGAGTTTCAAAAGCCTCACTATAAATTCTCAGACTACAAATAGTTTTATTGATATTATTCCAAGCTTGCTCATCAGTGACAAAGATAATAAATCAGCAAACGATCTAATCCAGGATCTTAACACTGCAAAATATTTTTGATACGGTTGCACCGCTGAAACAAAAGAAATACGCAACAAGAAACTTGCTCCCTGGTACACAGAAAATACTAGAGCACTCAAGCAAGCCTCCAAAAATTTGAGCGAATGTGACGCCCCACAAAGTTGGAAGTATTCAGACTAGCCTGGATAGACAGCACACTAAAATACAGAGAAGCACTCACATCTGCTCGATCAGCGTATTTATACAACTTGATTGAGATTAACAAAAACAATCCCAAATATCTCTTTGATACAATTGCAAAGTTAGCTAAAAAGCAACGCTCAACAAGTGAAGTGGGTCTTCACTTTAGCTGTAATGACTACATGAACTTCTTTGATGAAAAGATCATCACCATTAGAAAACAAATAACTGACCTCATCAAATAATGACAGTCCCCAAAATCTCAGTTGTCCTGAGAATGTTGTGAACCTCCCTGAACAGGTGTCAATGGGGACACACAATTTTTTTTATCCCGTATCGCTCGACACATTCACCAAATTCAAGGTCCTGGACTGGCCTAATCAGTCTCCAGTTCTGAACCCAATAGACAATCTTTGGAGGGAGCTGAAAGTACGTATTGCCCAGCAACCGCCCCAAAACCTGAAGGATCTGGAAAAGGTCTGTATGGATGTGTGGGCCAAAATCTGCTGCAGTGTGTGCAATCCTGGTCAAGAACTACAGGACACGTATGATCTCTTTAATTGCAAAGATTTCTGTACCAAACATTAAGTTCTGCTTTTCTGATGTATCAAATACTTATGTCATGCAATAAAATGCTAATTAATTATTTAAAATCATACAATGTGATTTTCTGGATTTTTTTTTTAGATTCATAGTTGAAGTGTATCTAGGATACATACCTCTACATGCTTTGTAAGTAGGAAAACCTGCTAAATCAACAGTGTATAAAATACTTGTTCTCCCCACTGTATATAATGCCTCATGGAGATGTAATCCGGAATCACAATGTCAATTTTCACTGCTATGCTGATGACACACAGTTGGAGAAACCCCAAAATTTGCTACTTTGGAAGCATGTGTTTCAGATATTAGGAAGTGTATGACTTCTTGCTTTTAAACTCAAGAAAAACAGATATGCAAGAAACAAAGAGTTTTGTTGGCAGATCTCACTGAATCTCGACGGCTGCATTGTCGTATCCCAAAAAACAGTAAGAGATCTCGGCGTTACCCTCATCCCTGACCTCTCCTTTGATAAACATATAAAATATATCTTGTTACTTATTTTCATCTTCGAAACATTGCAAAAATCTGAAACTTTCTATCAAAAACTGATGCAGAAAAACTAATCCACGCTTTTGTTACATCAAGGTTAGATTACTGTAATGCAATTTTTTCGGTTACCCTGATAAACCAATAAATAAACTTCAATTAGTGCTGCACACGGCTGCTAGAATCCTAACTAGAACAATTAAAAAAAAAAACATTACTCCAGTACTAGTCTCTTTAAACTGGCTGCCTGTTAAAGTTAGTGCTGATTTTAAGGTTATTGTTAACCTAGTAAACAATACATGGATTTGCTCCTACTTATCTCGCTGAAATGATTCAGCCATACATACCTGCACTTAACCTTAGATCGCAAGTTGCAGGCCTTTAAACTACCGAAATTATCTAAACAAACAGCCGGAGGCAGGGCCTTCTCTCATAGAGCTCCCCTACTTTGGAATGATTTACCAATTAAAATTAGAAATGCAGACTCAGTGCAAACCTTCAAGCATCTACTAAATACTCATCTCTCCTCGTCTATGACTGTAGTCTGGCCCAGGGGCGTGAAGGTGACCAGAAAGGCCTGATACTGTCCACCCTTGCTGTCTTACCAGGTGGGCTATCATTGCCATTGGGATGCCCTCACTCCAATGCCATTCAGGGGTGGAGTCACTGGCTTGTTGTTGTCTCTCTGTTGCACACTGATGCAATTGGGCTGTACTCTGCTGGCAATACTCTGCCCTCATTCAAGAAGATTGCGGTTGTTGGGTGTCCCTTTGGTTGATACTTGGCAATGTGGGTGGATTTATATCCTGCCTGTTGGGCCCTGTCTGGGGCCTCCTCCGGATAGGGCCACAGTGTCACTGGACCCCCCTGTCTCAGCCCCAAGGTCTTACGCTGCTATATTAATGTGCTGGGGGAGTAGGGTCTACATTTTCCCTTTGTTCTGTTGTTTTAAACTTAGGAGGACATGAGGTCTTGACACACACCTGCGGAGTACCAAGCTTGACTCATTGCGGTCCCTGTCCAAAGTCCAACTGGTTGTGTTGCAGATCAAGACACTACCTGACGATTTCAGCTGCCACTCTGCTGACACCCCCCCTCCCCCCCTGTCTGTCCCTGTCCTTGTCCATCTGGTCATGCCTCTGATCTGGACTCAATTTAAATAGACTCTGGGCTCAGCCCACATGCATCGAAATATAAAAATTTGGACTCTTTATGTTCACCCAGCACAGCCAGAAGAGGACTGGTCACCCTTCAGAGCCTGGTTCCTCTCTAGGTTTTTCCCTAAATTTCGGCTTTCTTAGGGAGTTTTTCCTAGCCACTGAAGTTCATCACTACTGTTGTTTGCTCCTTGGGGTTTAAGGCCCCGGGTGTTCTGTGAAAGCACTTTGTGACAACTGTTGATGTAAAAAGCACTTTAAAATATACATTTGATTGATTGATTGATTGATTGATTTGTTAGTGGAATACATGTTTTGGACCCAATTTTGATAAGTTTGAAATACAATCATCATTAACAAAAACAAAATTCACTGCACATTCTTTTCCTCAACATCAACACATTTTACTTATCAGAAGAGGTTGCAAATGTGAAATAACTTTTGTTACGCCTAAGTAGAAATGAGCCAATATATTATGTTAGTGCAAAGAGTGATGGAAAATACCCACGATTATGAAATCGTGGAGAAATTCCATAATCACGATTATTGTAAATCAGGATAATTCTCAACAAAAAGCTCTGCCAGTCGCTGAAGTATCCCTGACTGCTTTTTTAAACAACTGGAACACATTTCTCATCTAATGTTGTAAGCAAGCAAGTTTATTTATATAGCACAATTCATACATTGAAGCAATTCAATGTTGTGATGGAAATTCCATCAATAAACACTCTTAAAGGAGTAAGACAGAGACAGAATTCTCTTGGCACAATTAGCAGTTTATTTGCAAATAGAGAGACGTGTCAAATAATCATTTGAGGAGCCTCTAAAGTAAATTCAAAAACCGTCAGTATTTATAACAGTTGAAGGGGTGTGGTATAATGCTGCACATGTGTGCTAACTCAATGAAATACATTCCCTTTGTTCTATTACAACCTAGGCTTCACACAAAGGGCAGGCTATCCTTCTCCACATGGGTAACCTCTTCAACTCTGTTAGGGCTTACAGCATCCGGACAGAAAATAGATGCCCTAAAGAGTTATACAGATGTGCATATCAATGAGTAACCCAATAATCTCCCGATACCAGTCAATGATGCCCCCAAGCAAATACCAGACCCCTATTCAGAATATCTAATGATCCTCTGTATTATATAGTCATGTGTTTCACAACCAAACACCAGAATTACATACTAGGTAATAGATAAGCAAAAATGGCTCCAATGTACATTAGTTAAGAAATTGCCACAACAATGTGCTTTACAATGAAAAAAAATGTGTGTGTGTGTGTGTGTGTGTTTGTAATAACATAAAAACAAATACTTAAATGAAAACATCATAATAGTAGAAAATGGAATAAGAATATTTTAAAAGAATAAAAACGGGATAAACACATCTATACGGACGCTATAAGGCTGAAAAGTGTGGTTAAGTTTAAGTGCTCAGTTATAGGCATGTGAAAAAGTGTTTTTAATCTGGATTTAAAAATGTGTATATTTGGGACATGTGTAAGATCTTCTGATAGTTTATTCCAGTTGTGCACAGCATAACTTCTCCATGTTTTGTTTGGATTCTCCTAGCTGACCTGGGTTTATGGATCTAAGAGCCCTGCTCAGTTTATATTCTTCTAACATATCAGAAATGTATTTTGGTCCTAAACAATTAAGAGATTTATAAACTAAAAGCACCACTTTAAAATCTATTCTGTAACTGACTCGAAGAGGGTGCAAACATTTATGAACCAGAGTGATGTGCTCTGTCCTCTTGGTCCTGGTTAACATTCTAGCAGCAGCATTCTGAATGAGCTGCAGCTGTTTTACAGTCTTTTTGGGAGTCCGATTAAAAGGCCATTACAGTAGTCAACCCTAGTAAAGAAAAAAGCATGGATAAGCATCTTTTGGTCTTTTTGGGACAACAAACCTTTGATTCTGGCTATATTTGTCAGATGACTGAATGCTGTTTTGGTGACCACTTTGATATGACTGTTCAATGTGAGGGGTCTGAGTCTATCAGAACACCAATATTACGCACTTGATCCCTGGTTTTAAGGGCCTGAGAATCCAGCCCTACTAATACTTTTTGTTGCCAAACACAATCATCTCTTTTTTATAGTGGTTTAATTGTAGTCAATTTTGGTTCATCCAGATTTTAATGTGCTCAGTAGTGACACAGATAATCTGTTTAGCTGTTCGGTTCGAGAGCCAAATTCAGTCCCCTCCAAAGTATTGGAATGGCAAGGCAAATTATTTTGTTTTTGATGGTCACTTAAGACAATTGGGTTTAAGATCAAACGATGAGTATGAGACAAGAGTTCAGAATTTCAGCTTTTATTTCCCGGTATTCACATCTAGATGAATTAACTTAGGACATGTCACTGTTAGTATTAGACCACAGCATTTTTAGGCGAGCACTCATCTTTTGATCTTAAACCCAGTTGTTTTCAGTGAATAACAAAGGAATTTGCCTTGCCATTCCAATACTTTTGGAAGGGAATGTATAGTTCAGTATCATCGGCATAGCTGTGGTAGTTAATGTTGTTCTTCTGTAGAATTTGGCCCAGAGGTAGCATACAGAGATTGAACAGAAGTGGTCCAAGAACTGATCACTGGAACTTAGCATGTCATAGCCAACCTACCATTCATGATTACCAATGGTGACCAAGTAACTCTGGCCATCTAGATAAGATCTGAACCAATCAAGGACTGTCCCGGAGAGTCCTACAAACTTTTCCTTGCTATCTGTAAGTGTTCTATGATCTACCGTGTCAAATGCTGCTTTGATATCTAATAGAACCAGAACTGTTATTTTATCTGAATCCGTATTCAGACGTGAATCATTTAAAAATGTTATCAAGGCCGTTTCAGTGCAGGGGTGAGGTCGGATGTCTGACTGAAATTTGTCTAAGAGACCGCTTAATGTCACAAAATGGCTGAGTTTGTTGAAGACAACCTTCTCAATGATCTTATAAAGGGAGATATGATACAGGGTATAGTTGTTCATTATAGATGCATCCAGTATTCTCTTTTTTATTAGGGGCTTAATGGCAGCTGTTTTTAGAGATGTTGGGAAAATGCCTGCTTGCAGAGTGCTATTAACTATTTTCTGTAGGTCCATTGACAGAGTTTTAAATGGCTTTTAGTGTACTATGCCACTAAACTATTGAGGAATTTTAGGGACTTAAATATATACACCATGAAATAATAATAATATATAAAGGGAAATTCATTCATTCATTCATCATATAAAGGGAAATGTATTATTTAAATTAATTAATAAAAAAACATGTAACATTTGAGCATGGTGCATTTAACGATTTTTTTCACAATTTCATATCTGATGATTTTTGGATTACATGGTCATTGGGAAATCTGTCAACATTGAATCATTCATGGAATCTGTCACTTTCATCCATCATAGTTGAAAGGGCGGCCTCTACCAAATATAGTTTTTTGATTGGTGAATCAACTTAATTGCCGGAGTTGCCATGTGCTTGAAGGGAGTTTAGAGACCTTCCTTTTTTCAGCAAGTCTCATGGAAATATTGTCTCTCGTGGGTTGCCATTCTTTGGGCTTTTTTATTGTTTTGACCATGAGGCACAGTAATGCTGAGAACTAGTTTAATAAAAATCCTTGATGAGCTACATCAGGTGTGTTAGGGCAAGTAGAGATCTAAAACATGCAGGACAGTGTGCCTCCAGGAGCAGGGTTGAAAAACACTGGTCTAGCCCGATTCCCTACTGCACATCTATCAGACAGGGGGATGGGTTGTTCGTGTACAATTCATTCTTTTTAGTGAACCGTGATTCATGATTCCTGTCAGTACGATCTTTGGATCTTCGAATATCGTTTACTGGAAGGAACAATGATCAATTGATCTTCGAATCTTGTTCACCAGAAGGAACAATGAAGAAAATATATGATCTTTAGGCACTTTGGATCACCTGAGAAAGATAAAAGGCAAACGACTATTGAGGAAATACATCTTTCTGATTTCCAAGTACCGCATATCATCATCCTAAATGTTCCAAAGTAAGGAACGTTAGCTATAATAAATATTAGGAAATAGGCTGGTATTTAACTGTTAATTGATTATGTTATGTACATGTCTATAGTCTACTCTAACTGTCTGGTCTCAGTTAAATAGTCAATTGTAGGATCGCTTGAAGATCAAATTTGTTTGTATGTATGCACGTTTCATGAATAAGGGCCCATGACTGCAAAGATTTGATAAAAAATGAAAATGAAATATGAAATAATAATTACTTGTAAAAATAGGCCAATAAATATGTTTTCTGTGCATTCTATTATCCATCAATTCAATTGTATATTTACCTTTTTATTTATTTTATGGTGTATATATTTAATAATGTCCCTAAAATTCCTCCATACTAAACATCCTCTGCAATGTTTTCTTAATGAAACTAAATGGTTCTACTAGCGAGCACACATACAAATGTTATTTAAATGTTATTGTATTATTGCAAGAAACATCTTCTTTCATTATATTTTATTGTAATGGCTTTTTGAATGCGCAATAACAAGATTTATTAAATGGAAGAATATGAGTAGAGATGGAAGTAAGCCAGGTAAGAGAGTAGAAGAATATTGTAAATTATAATACATTTCAAATGAAATTCTTGAAGGTCGTCATGTGTTTGTATTGTATACATTTTACAAAAAAAACTTTCACCAAACTCTTCATTGAAAGAATGCAATTTTAAATAACGAGAAAGCCCATTATTTGATACACTGCTGATTTTGCAGTTTTTCCTACTTTCAAAGCATGTAGAGGTCTGTAATTTTTATCATAGGTACACTTCAACTGTGAGAGAATCTAAAACAAAAATCCAGAAAATCACAGTGTATGATTTTTAAATAATTCATTAGAATTTTATTGCATGACAAGTATTTGATCAGCTACCAACCAGTAAGAATTCCGGCTCTCACTGACCAGTTTGTTTTTCTTTAAGAAGCCCTCTTGTTCTCCACTCATTACCTGTATTAACTGCAACTGTTTGAACTCGGTACCTATATAAAAGACCCCTGTCCACACAGATCAGCCCAAAACTACACGGCAGGACCTGGTCAATGACCAGAGAGCTGGGACAACAGTCTCAAAGAGACTGGCCCATTTGTAACACACTACGCTGTCATGGATTAAAATCCTGCAGTGCATGCAAGATCACCTTGCTCAAGCCAGCACATGTCCAGGCCCATCTGAAATTTGCCAATGTCCATCTGGATGATCCCGTAGAGGAATGGGAGGCCATGTGGTCTGATGAGACAGAGATAGATCTTTTTGATCTAAACTCCACTCACCGTGTTTGGAGGAAGAAGGATGAGTGCAACACCAAGAACACCATCCCAACCATGAAGCATGGAGGTGGAAACATCATTCTTTGGGGATGCTTTTCTGTAAAGGGGACAGAACGACTGCACCGTATCGAGGGGCGGATGGATGGGGCCATGTATAGCGAGATCTTGTCCAACAACCTTCTTTCTTCAGTAAGAGCATTGAAAATTGGTCGTGGCTGGGTCTTCCACCATGACAACGACCCTAAACACACAGCCAGGGCAACTAAGGAGTGGCTCCGTAAGAAGCATCTCAAGGTCCTGGAGTGGCCTAGCCAGTCTCCAGACCGGAACCCAATAGAAAATCTTTGGATGGAGCTGAAAGTCCTTATTGCCCAGCGACAGCCCTGAAACTGAAGGATCTGGAGAAGGTCTGTATGGAGGAGTGGGCCAAAATCCCTGCTGCAGTGTGTGCAAACCTGGTCAAAAACTACAGGAAACGTATGATCTCTGTAATTGCAAACAAAGGTTTCTGTACCAAATATTAAGTTCTGCTCTTCTGATGTATCAAATACTTATGTCATGTCATAAAATGCTAATAATTATTTTTGTTGTTTTAGATTCCGTCTCTCACAGTTGAATAAAATTACAGACCTCTACATGCTTTGTAAGTAGGAAGACCTGCAAAGTCAGCAGTGTATCAAATACTTGTTCTCCCCACTGTATGCCTTGTTGCCCTCATTTCTCTTTGGCAGAGAGCACCCTCAGTCTGGCTTAGGGTAAAACAGGTTTGTTTGGAGTCACTGTCTTTTGTAGAATGATTTTTGGGGGTGAACATCCAGTTTAATGAAATGAAAACACCGCCAGCGCAGAATGGTAAATCCCGGCAGTGTAAATTAAACACACAAAAACAAGTGTGCAGAGTTGTTTTCTTTGCACTGCTGAAGTCATTGAAGAACACATCTTGTAACACTTTCCGAACATTGACAGGAATGTAGTCAGGAGCAACGCATGTTTAAATAACTTTACAAGTTATATTTATATTCCCATATTTACAAAGAAATAGTGTGTACTTAGCATTGGGTAAGTGAACTCTTTAATTTCAGCTATTTTAATTTTGCCTAAATGGCCTTCAGTCATTTCAGCCCTCCGTCTGTAGGCTTCCCCAAAATGTTTTAGGGCGGAGCTATGGGAGGCTGGCATGCAGGGTTCAGGAATAGACCCTGCTGTGCTCCCTGGGGGTACGGGGAGGAGCAAGACGTATGTCTTTGTCTTCTGACAAGGGGTGATAGGAGGTGTCCTAGGCACCTCTGCCACTGGGTCGGTGAAGCCAGGCAACCCAGCGCCTTCCCGGCTGTTCCCGTCTAGCAGTCCTCCCATGCCGGCCCAGCCCGGCTTCCCTTCCATGCCGACCTAGTCTGACATCCCTGGTCATGCCCTGGAGGCAAATTGCTCCCAGCTTAGGAACTTCTGTATGCCATCACGCCCTTTCTGGGTCTGGACCCGCCGCTTACATCAATACCTCACCCTCCCTCCCTTTTGGACTTTTGTTGTGTGTCCAAGGTGTCTGCACCTTGATGCAGGGGTACTGTGAGGTTCTGATTTGTTCTGTTTAGTTTCTGCCTTTTATTTCTGAACAAAGCCTGTCCTTTTTGTTCTGATTGCTTTCATCTGTCTTTAATTTGCCCGTGTTAGCTACCTATTTAGTCTGCCCAGTTCTGTTCAACCCTGGTCGAGTTATTATGTGTCTTGCCTGCCATCGTATGTGTTCCTGCCTGCCTGGTTCTTGTGTTCCTGCTTTTTTGTTGGTTTTGCCCTTCAAAGTTTCGTTATTAAATCCGTCATTGTCCTATAGCTCTGTGCATGGCGTCCTGTCCCAATAGCATTACACTAACCAGCTTTGGGAGATTAAGCTACATTACATGTAGCTTGTTTGAAAGAGAAAAGCAACAAAACATTAGTACAGTTTGGTTTTCTAACTAGTTCGTTTTTGCTATATTAACGTCAGCTTTATTGCTCATTACAAAATATTATGCAATTGAAAATAAAGTGTATTACATTCATGCACTGCTCAAAAGAATAAGGGGAAAATGTACATTGAAGGAAAAAAGTATTTGATCCCCTGCAGATTTTGTACGTTTGCCTACTGACAAAGAAATTAACTGTATTTAATTTTAATGGTAGGTTTATTTGAACAGTGAGAGCAGAACGACAACAAAAAAATCCAGAAAAACGCATGTCAAAAATGTTATAACTTTATTTGCATTTTATTAAGGGAAATAAGCATTCGACTTCTCTGCAAAACATAATTTAGAATTTGGTGGCAAAACTCATTGTTGGCTATCACAGAGGTCAGACCTTTCTTGTATTTGGCCACCAGGTTTGCATACATCTCAGAAGGGATTTTGTCCCACTCCTCTTTGCAGATCTTCTCCAAGTCATTAAGGTTTTGAGGATGATGTTTGGCAATTCAAACCTTCAGCTCCCTCCACATATTTTCTTTGAGTTTGCCTTGGCCGTGTGTTTTGGGTTTTGGGTCATGCTGGAACACACATCTACGACCCGTTTGCAATGCCTTGGCTGAGGTAAGGAGTTTCTCACCCATGATTTGACAGTACATGGCCCCATCCATCATCAATTTGATGTGATGAAATTGTCCCCTTAGCAGAAAATGCATAATGTTTCCACCTCCATGTTTGAAGGTGGGGATGGTATTCTTGGGGTCATAGGCAGCATTCCTCCTCCAAATAAGGCTAGTTGAATTGACGCCAATGAGCTCGATTTTGGTCTCATCTGACCACAACACTTTCACCGTTCTCCTCTGAGTCATTCTGATGTTCATTGGCAAACTTGAGACGGGCCTGTACATGTGCTTTCATGTGCAGGGGGACCTTGCGGGCGCTGCAGTATTTCAGTCCTTCACGGTGTATTGTGTTACCCATTGTTTTCTAAGTGGCTATGGTCCCCGCTGTCTAGAGATCCTTGACAAGATCCTCCCCCACTTCTCACCAAGCTGCTTGGCGATAGTTTAATAGCTCATCCACCTTTGTGTAGGTCTACAGTCTTGTCCCTTGCATACTCAGATTTCTCCAGATTATCTGACTATGATAATATCATTATGTGCCGTAGATGAGGAGATCCCCAACTCTGCAATTTTACGTTAAGAAACAGTTGCACTATTGTGTAGTGGTGAACCCCTCTTCATCCTCCCATCTGACAGACCCATCCTCCGGAATTATCCAATCATGTTACTGACCTGTAAAAGAAGTGTTGCTTTTATTATTTTGTGCAGTGTAATTGGCTGGAAAGAAGATTTGGAAAATGGTCAGCATTGTCTGGGAAGAGGGGAGGTGTCACCATTAGATAAGTGACCAGGGCCTTATCTGTTGACCCATGTTACTTTGGGGGAAAATGCTGTCTGGAAACAAACAGAATCGCTTTGTGGGAATGCCAAGAAGCGAGGCTGTCCGCAATCTTCAACTCTCCTGAATCTGTTTGGAGTTTTTGAGATGAGATGTAGATACTATTAGATGAGATAAAATTGGCAAATAAATATTTAAATGCAAAAATGTATAAAAGGAACGTAATCATGCAGAATTCTTTTTTATTTGTTTTTTTTCCCCCATGATTTATTGTGTGCAAAGGAAATTTTTAAAAGGACACAGACAATCACTGTTTTTAATATTATACAGTTTTAAACACATTCTTTCAAGAACAATTTCTATATAATTGTAAATTCTAATTCAAATATTCTTCAGTTTACTGAAATGATCAGCCTTCCTCATGCATATTTATAGTCTAGTAATGATGGGCTACTGTTTCTGTTTTGCTTAGCCAAGCAAATTGCTATCCAAACATTTAAGAGAGCAGAGATCGGCATTATGAAGGATATGTTCCTGCTCTATGCTCAGTTTGCTTTTGGTTATGCAAATGTTTGTTCAAGCATTAGTGAATACCAACCAGAGTGTGAGAGAAAGTAGATAAGGAGTGAAAGAATGTGTGAGTGACTGATCCTTCAGGACTATTAGTGCTGCATTAAAGACACTAAGGGGCATTAATCAGAATACTATATTGACAAAAAATTAACTACATCCAGGGCAATCAATTTATCCCCAGTGCTTACAATATAGTTAACTGAAATGGGTGGAAATTGTCAATAATAAATGAGCAGGCTGTGTAATCAGATTACATCAGTGGTATACTGGGCAGTTAACACAAAATAAACACATTTTACCCAGTTTATTTATTTAGCATGACACTTAGCCCACAAAAATGTAATTAAAATATAGGGAGCTTAATTTTTTTGTTTTTTAATGGCCTGCATGTCATTTAAGTACTTTTTTTTACTAAGTGACTGGGATATATCACTATCTCTGGCTTTGAAAAGTAATTAGACCACTTCAACTTCATCCCCATATTTTGTTTTGTTATTCAATTAATAGTTAATAATTGAGTGAAATGTTTGTCATCAATGTACACACACTCATAGTTTTAGAAAAGACTGAAGTCAATAAAAGGTTATCTGAAAATCTAAATGTTTAAATGTTTGTCACGACTTCCTTGCCTGTGGCTCCTCCCCATCACCAATCACCAGGTGCACCTGTTTTGTGTGGGGTCATTGGTGTAGGTGTATACACTATGCGGCCCCTTGCCACCTGCGCCTTTTAGGTCTGGGCGGCAGTAGCACAGGCACTCTGGCACCATCCCAGGTACAGTCCTCAGCCCCTCTATCTACCACACAAATGCGTATCACTGTAGGTTTCCCTGAGTTTCCCAGCTCCAAGCCGCTTAAGGCCCTCACACACTCAGCGGGGAATTTCATAGAAGGGCCTCTATGAAATTCCGCATACCACTGATCACACTGAACTAACCCCTGCCTGTTCATGCTTTGGACGGTGGTCACTTAGGGTCTGGGTTAGTGCGTCTCGCCACCGTCCCAGTCACTATGACAACCCAACACACCCTCACCAAACAGATCTCTTTTTATGTCATATCCATTCACTCAAGTCATGTAGTGTTAGGGCTTCCCTGGTTGTCTGTGCATAACCCTTCTGTGTCTTGGCCCTATAGGTCCATTGAGGGGTGGTCGCATGAGTGTCTGGTAAGAGATAGTAGGCTTGAGAAACATAACCCAACACAGATGTACTAACTAACTCTTGAGCACAGGTGTATAGATAGAACACACGTCCTGTCCATACCTCCTGCTAGGACTTGCCCATGTGACTGTCACAGGCTTGAGGGATTGGACCATTGACCATATGCTGGAACATCCCATACAAGGGTCATTTAGGCCTTTCTTATTGGAGGGTATTTGGCTGGGTTTGACCCTAGGCTCCCTTGTATTATAAGTACTGTGGAACTTCCTGTATTCTTTGGAGAGAGAGAGAGAGAGTGGGAACTATGACCTGTTGACATCGCAAGTCTCATGCTGAAATAAAAGGCTCTCCCCTGACTTTTTGGTTGCATAACTTTTGTTCTTGGACATCACCGGAACAGGAATCTAACACCGGGAAGGTGTGTTCTGGTTTCGCTGAGTGCCACAACGGTGGAAAGGCCAGACAGTGCCTCCGACATTTCCATTCCTACTGAATATTCGGACCAGTCACATCCATTTTCCAAATCTAAGGCCACTAAATTGCCACATGCCGTATGGTCTTATGAATGCTTCATCCGTCTTCCAAGCTATTGAGAACAAGACCTTCAGATACATGATGACATCTTGACGTACATGGCTACGCGCGATCCACATGTTGCTTTGGTCGGTCGGGTGCTTGAATGGCTGCTTGAGCATGATATATATATGTTAAGGCTGAGAATTAGCTTTTCTTCCAGCATTCCGTGTTTTTTTTGGGATACCGCATTTCCGTGTCTGAGGTAGAGATGGAGGCGGACTGCACTGACGCCGTGCGTAATTGGCCGACCACGGTGATGGTTCTACAACGATTGCTTGGTTTTGTCGCGGCGCCGATCAACTCCTTGCTGAATGTGAGGCCAGCCAGGTTGCATTGGACCCCTGAGGCAGACAGGTTGTTCACCTCACTGAAAGCCCTGTTCTCCTCAGCGCCTGTGTTGGCTCTGACCGGTCATTGCCATTCGTAATGAGGGGGATACATCCGAGAACGGGGAAGGGGCAATCCTATCACAACGATCTGGGGAACCTGCTCTCCTCAGGCCGGTGGTAGAAGGCCCTCTCCAGGAGGCTGGGGTGCTGGAGACCCCCCCTTTGGCCATCTCACTGGCACAGCTCAAAGGAGCAGTGCTGGGTCCCAGCTCGAGATGTCCTGAATCCTGACCTCCTGCAGGATTTCCACCAGCATAGTCCGGATGGACGCGTCCTCAGGAGCCAGGGTTGGGGGCATCACACCACCGGAGCTGCGCGTCAGCGGGGGGTACTGTCACGACTCCCTCTCCTGTGGCTCCCCCTGCTGGTTCGCCGGGCACCAGCGGTCGGGGTCACAGGCTTTCTGAAGCCACTGCCCCTCTCCCCATCAGCAATCACCAGGCACACCTGTTTTATGTTGGGTCATTAGTGTAGGTGTATATCTGTCTATGGGTTAGGTTGTGGTTTGGGGGTTATTGTTCGTGTGCAGTGTTTTATAGTCCGGGCTTATTTGTACGTTTGCACCCAGTGTGGTATGAGTCAACTCTACAACCCTGTTGGGGTTCTCTCCTTGGTATTTACTGGGCTTTCTGTCACCCAGTTCTTTTGTATTTGCCTGTTTAGGCCTTTCTTAGGCTTGGTTCATCTAAATAAAAAGAAGCAAGCCATCCTCAAGCAAGTGTCTGACCCCTGCTTCACAATACAGAACGTGACAATGTATTGTAAATATGTTTTTTTTATACATAAATTAATAAATACATATATACAGGTGCTGGTCATATAATTAGAATATCATCAAAAAGTTGATTTATTCCAGTAATTCCATGAAACTTGCATAATGTATATGCTCATTCCACAGAGACTGATATATTTCAAGTGTTCATTCCTTTTAATTTTGATGATTATAACTGACAACTAATGAAAACCCCCAAATCAGTATCTCAGAAAATTAGAATATTACTTAAGACCAATATTTTTAGACATGTTGGCGAACTGAAAAGTATGAACATGAAAAGTATGAGCATGTACAGCACTCAGTACTTGGGGCCCCTTTTGCCTGAATTACTGCCTGCTCCCTGACTGTACGGTTGCCGAGCGATCATGTTCTGACCACTTGCCCGTCCCCGACTTCTCTGTCTGCTGCCTGCCTGTGCCTTTGTTACCGGTACAAGAGACGCCTGACTGCTCGCCCTTGACTGCCCTGTCTGTCACATCCCTGCCCCTCCCTAGTCTGCGTTTGGATCCTTACCTGCCGTCGTGACACATCAGGTGTTATGAGAGCCCAGGTTGCTCTGATAGTGGCCATCAGCTCTTCTGCATTGTTGGGTCTGATGTATGGCATCTTCCTCTTCACAATACCCGATAGATTTTCTATAGGGTTAAGGTCAGGTGAGTTTGCTGGCCAATTCAGAACAGGGATACCATGGTTCTTAAACCAGGTACTGGTAGCTTTGGCACTGTGTGCTGGTGCTAAGTCCTGTTTGAAAATGTCTCCATAAAGTTGATCAGCAGCAGGAAGCATGAAGTGCTCTAAAAGTTCCTGGTAGACAGCTGTGTTGACCTTGGACCTCAGAAAACACAGTGGACCAACAACAGCAGTTGACTTGGCACCCCAAACCATCATTGACTGTGGACATTTTACACTGGACTTCAAGCAACGAATCTGTGCCTCTCCTCTCTTCCTCCAGACTCTGGGACCTTGATTTCCAAAGGAAATGCTAAATTTACTTTCATCAGAGAACATATCTTTGGACCACTCAGCAGCAGTCCAGTCCTTTTCGTCTTTAGCCCAGCCAAGACGCTTCTGACGCTGTGTCTTGTTCAAGAGTGGCTTGACACAAGGAATGTGACACCTGAAACCCATGTCTTGCATACGTCTGTGTTGGTTCTTGAAGCACTGACTCCAGCTGCAGTCCACTCTTTGACTCTCCCCCACATTTCTGAATGGCTTTTTCTTTCCTTTCGCCTCTCTATTAATGTGCTTGGACACAGAGCTCTGTGATCAGCCGGCCTCTTTAGCAATGACCTTTTGTGTCTTGCCCTCCTTGTGGAAGGTGTTAATGGTTGTCTTTTGGACATGATTGTGTAGCCTAAAGAACTAGACTGAGAGACCATTTAAAGGCCTTTGCAGGTGTTTTGAGTTAATTAGCTGATTAGAGTGTTGCACCGGGTGTCCTCAATATTGAACCTTTTCACATATTCTAATTTTCGGAGATACTGATTTTGGCGTTTTCATTAGTTGTCAGTTATAATCATCAAAATATATCAGTCTTTGTGGAATGACTGTATACATTATGCAAGTTTCACTTTTTGAATGGAATTACTGAAATAAATCAACTTTTTGATGATATTCTAATTATATGTCCAGCACCTGTAGAACCATTGTAGTCATCCATTTATAATTTCCCCGCATTTTATTTTTTCAGTCCTAGCACTGTTTAATAATTTTTTTTACAGCACTTTTGCCACATTCAGACCCCTTCATCTGTTTCACATTATATTGTTGCAGCCTTATTCTAAAAGAGATCAAATTGATTGCTGTTCCTCATCAATCTGAACACTATCCCATAATTACTTAGAAAAAGCTAATTTCTTTAAAAATGAAACAGATGTATCACATTTAGGTTACTATACAGACACCACACAGTACTGTACTTTGCTGAAGCACCTTTGGCACCGATTACTGCCTCAAGACCTAGGGTATGATGCGGCAAGCTTGTCACACCTGTATCTGGGGAGTTTCTCCCATTCATCTTTTCACAATCCTAGTGACCCACTTCATGCTGCTGAAACACGTCCACACAGAATTATGCTACCACCAACAAGCTTCACCTTGGGAACGATTTGCCGGCTAATGAGCTGTATATGGTTTCCTTCAGGCCAAATAATTCACTATTGGTTTTGTCAGACCAGAGAATGTTGTTTCTCATGGTGTTAGAGTCTTAAGTGCCTTTTGGCAAACTCAGGGTGGGTTGTCACGTGTCTTTTACTGAAGAGTGGCTTCTGTCTGGCCAATATACCATAAAGGGTTGATTGGTAGAATGCTGTAGAGGTTGTAGTACTCCTGGAAGGTCCTCCCATCTCCATACAGGAACCCTGGAGCACTATCAGAATGACCTTTGAGTTTTTGGACCCGACTCGGACTAAGGCACTTCTCCCATTATTGCTCAATATGGCCAGGGGAACAGCTCTAGGAATAGTGTTGGTTCCAAACTCCTAGTTAATAATGATGGAGGGCACTGTGTTATTGTGGACCTTCAATGCTGCAGGTATTTTTTGCTACCCTTCCTCAGGGCTGTATATCAACAACATCCTTTCTCAGGGCTCTACTGACTATTCCTTTGACCTTGTGGCTTAGGTTTTGATCTTTCATTCACTGTCAATTTTGAGACCTTAAATAGACAGGTGTGTGGCTTTTCAAATCATGTCCAATCAATTGAATTTACCACAGATGGACCCCTATCTTTGTTTTATAAACGTCTTAAGGATGATCAAAGGACACGGAATGCATCTGAGCTGAAAGTTCTGAATATGTGTCAATTGGAAAACTTTTTACGTATTTTCACTTCACCATTATAGTCAATTGCATCTAGGTTGTTGGCAAAAAGAAAATACAGTATTCTGCTCCGTTAAAAAATGAAGAGACCACTGCACCTTTTTCTTTCCTTTCCATAGCAGTATATACTGTATATTTAATCAATTATAAATTATGTCAGTAACACAGCAGCATTTTGAGAAAATTAAAAGGTCTGAATACTTTGCAAAGGCATACAATATACGGTTTACATACTCCCTAGACCCACAAGTCCATACCATGGATTCAGTTCTGCTGAATTACATTCCAATGCATCCAGTGACTGGTAACTGAATTGAAGAAATTAAGGATTCTGTAATATCCTAGTCTCTACTCACATACACATACACACACACTCTGTAAAACACATACTAACAGGTACAAGCTGGCACACAGCTGAGTATGACTGCTACATAAGTAGTGGACTAAATCGGGAATGGGGTGCAATTTGGTATACAGTTGGAAAAAAGGAGGTCATGCTACAACTGGCCCTTGAAGGCAAAACACGCCAAAAGAAGAACATCTCATTAATGGTTAATTCAAGATGGCGGGTTAACAGCATTATACATTAATGTGCAATTAATTGCGAGTCATTAACTGTCACAAAAAAACTGTTGACGAAGCGCTGCGCTGTAAGCTGGCGTGACAAAGTGCATGTGGGAGAAGCCCCACAGCAGCAGTGGAAAGGTCAAATATTATCTGGGAGAAGATGACATTTACTCTTAATATTTCTGCTTCAGACCTTCCTTCTATCTTTTTCCCCCTTTCGTACTCTGACCAACCAACAAGCAGAGTTGGTAAACCATTCATAGCACAAACACACACAAAGTTCTATAGCCCGTTGGACATGCTATGAAATGTTTTGATGTTGGGGGTCAAATGGAAAAGTTTGACGTTCTATTTCACAGTATACCATGTGCATGCTTCCTAAAAACATTAATGGCATTGTGCTATATATATATATATATATATATATATATATATATATATATATATATATATATATATATATATATATATATACATAAGAGTAGCAACAAACTGCACATTGAAACATGTTACTTCTGGTTTGAGGTTTGGGCTAATAGTTGAAATTGGTTTCAGGAGTTTGATGTTACAGGTTAGAGTAAAGAGCAAAGGTGAGGTTTTAGATTTTAATTTTGGTTGAGCTTAGCGTTATGCGATATGGGCAATAAGATTTTGAAATGAAATAACTGTGTCTGGCACTCCTGCTGGTTGTCAACCAGGTCTCAGGTGGGACTGTGAATTATAATTTACCTGTGTGCATTTCTCTGGAATCTGCCACTCACTCAGCCTGACAGCTCCGGGCAAGTCTTCTTCTTCACAGTCAGCATTTTCTCTGCGATTTTTATGGTAAATTTTAGTGTGACAAAATAGAGTTCTCTCTAAACGACTAGTAGGCCATACTAACACACATACAGTGCCATGTGAACCAGAAGCAACTGCCCAATGCTTGACCACCCCATGTGGTTACAGGTCATCCATTTTTAAAGGTTGGTGGATGCTGACCAGAGATATCAGTTTATTATCAACTTCAAAACACAATCCTGGCATCGGAGGTCACTACGCTTACCGTCAGAAAGAAAAGACAGACCAACAAACAGGGAGAAAATGGCTGAACTAAATACCCAGATTAACAATGAGTACAGAAACAGGTGGGGGCTAAACACTGGTGAAAGGAATAAATGAATTAACTGAAATTAGAACAGGAAAACCCAAACAAGGATGTGACAAATCAAGGACGCACAGAAAACACTGAGCAGAATGGTCCCATCTGGCTGGGACCATTACACTCATGTGCATATGTCGGACAGATAGATAAATATCCAAACAGAAAAAAAACAGTATGCAACTGTGTCTGTCTCTGAACAAAGGTATATTCAAACTTTTACTTTCTCAGTGTTAAAAAGACACAGTATAACTGTCAAGAATCTGTTTGAATTGGTGGAAGGACACGGGCGCAGAGACGGTATGCTGGTAGTTATCCATGTGTTTAATGAACAAAGGAAACAAAAGAACAAACTTACAAACTGAAAGCAGCCAATGACAGGGTGTAGTAGCG
>JACXGJ010000158.1:79227-166608 GCA_016801105.1 Esox niger
ACCAAAATAAACCACACCACTGTGGTAAAACACTCAACATAAATAGGTTCCCCAATTGGAGGCAATAACGAACACCTGCCTCCAATTGGGGAAACCAAAGCACATAGAGGTGGCTAGAGCCATCTCTTTTGGCCATGTCCTGACTATGACCCCAGCCAGCGCAAAGATGGCTAGGGGCATAGCCAGGACATGACAATAACACTCTCTAAGTTAGTCATGGTTTTATTCAGCAGAACAACTTTGCTGTAAACTCTGTTTATAGATGACAATACTAAAATGAATAAAATCAAATTACTGACTGCTTTGCAGTGAAGAAAAATACCTCCCCTCCCATTCAGGAATTCTACTTATCAAAACAATGACACATTGTCCTGCCACTGATGCTGGTTGATATGTAAAAAATCAGCTAGCAGCAAGTTATGTAAAATCAGCAGCTCAGAGAATAATTATATGATCCTAACTAGCAAATTACAGTACTAGACAACAGTAAATAAGACTAAAAGATATGTAACTCCCCTTGTTAGAGTTTTAGTCTTCAAGCTATTGGTAGAACCACACTCAGAAGAGACACTCTTGACACTTCCTATAAAATAGGATCAACACAAGCAAAAGCATCAACACTGATGTACATATCACCTTCGAGTGAATGCCATGTACTGATAAAAGCATATATTTTTGTACATTATTCTTCCCATTGATAGTAAATGCATTCAAATATGGGGCAACAGATAGACACTCATCGTTTCCACTTGTATGCAATGTATTGACATAAGCATCAAGTAGATAAGTGATCTTTTCCCATTGAATGATATTTCTTGTATTCGATAAATAATCTGAACTAACTGCCCTTAATTATTTGGCTTGTGTTTTACAAGTACATACATCATTTTTTAAGTGGCCTTTCCGCTCACATCATGAAAATTATATAAATGGTTTTAGTAAAAACTCTATTTGACAGTGATTTGCTGAATCACAAAGGTCACAAAGTCAGTGGTTACTAACCCTATAGTTTATATTTAATAAATTGCAAATACTTCAAAAAGTACCACAGAGCTTACAGTTTAAATGTTGGAAAAGTATTGTTGTGAACATTGTCTCAATTTGTTTTAATATATGATGTTAATAATTTTCATATCATTTTATGTATCATATTCTAATGATTTTAGCTATCTTGTCAAAATCTAGGCATATTCATTATTTTAAAACATGTTATATAGAATAATGATAAAGATCTGTGTTTGGCAGCAAATTGTAGGTCTAAATCTGTCTGAAAGGGTCCATAACATCTTAATTGTCTGAAATTATTTTTATATACAGTTTACTTCTTTACAGAGAAATTTACCAATAAATTCATTAAAAATCCTATAATGTGATTTTCTGGATTTTTCTTCTCATTTTGTCTCTCATAGTTGAAGTGTGCCTATGATGAAAATTACAGGCCTCTCTCATCTTATTAAGTGGGAGAACTTGCACAATTGGTGGCTGACTAAATACTTTTTTGCCCCACTGTATATAACTAAGACTTACTTGTCACTTTGTAAAACAACAATATACTTAATTTACTAATTCACTAATACCAAATTTATATCAGAATGAATGACAATCTAAATGATTTCCTATTATTTCCATCAGATAATATATGTATTATTATTATTAGGTGGGCTTGCATAATCCAGCCAGTCTGCAGAAAAAAGTTACTCTCGTGAGCCAAGGAGGACGATTGAAGAGCAGCAATTTATAGGCCAAGTCCAGATACCTAGTAGCCAGTGGAAATATGTTTTTGGTAATTACTATGACTATAACATAAGAGGAGACAAGCATTTTAATGATATTGCAATGCCATATTGATGATCTCCCACATTCTAGCCAAATGGCATAAAATAGATTCCAGCTTTCTCAGTGGGGGACGATGAAGTAAACATGGGCAGAGTGGATTGTGAATTTGGCTAGTCTGGGCCTACTGTAATGTAAATGTACTTCATAGCTAGAATGTATTTATATTTAAGATAGTGTAAAACAGTGCCATGTCAGGTGTATAATTTGAAATAGAATCTAAAAATAATGTTATTTGCAAGCTACATTAGTTATGGCTCTATAGGGCTTTCAAACAGCAAGCGGTGGATCGGGCCGCATATTCATTTTCAGTGGAGTCTTGGCGGTGAACCTAGGTGAAAACATCAGCATTGGGGAAGTGGGGAGTATATAACAAATTGTAATTTTGATGGAGAAAATGTGGGATAAGCTTTTGTGAGTGGGGGAAGTAAATGGATCACGGATGCAGTCAATGTGGGCATGCACTTTATCCTGGAGCAATCTGATAATGTAGAACTGAATTACATTTTTTAACAGTATAGTATACAAAAAGATTACTGGAATAAGACAGCCTAACAAAAAAGCTAGCCTGCTAACCCTGTTGCCCCAAAACTAACGTTAATAGCAGCTATAGCCTGTACGTTAGTTAAATGTACTAAACATGACCAACAATGAAAATAGTATTACAAATTATACGTATTTAGATAACGACACCTTGTTATTTATCTAAGTGAAACAGATTATATTGTTTTGATGTTTTTCAACAACATTGTTTCCATCCATCATCAAGTAACGTTTTTCAAGCCAGCTTTCCCAGTTATTAGCTATAAATGTGTAAGGTGAGTACATTGTTTTTATCTATCAGCAAGCTTTTAAGTATTTTGTTTATCTAGCCATTAGTCCTGGCTTTCTTGAGGAAGGGAATGATTTGTTTGCTTAGTTTACTGTTAGTAGCTACTGATGCTTTTAGTCAGCTTATCCTCAGCTAAACTTTCTAGCTTGTTCCTGGCCAGATTTGATACCCAGACCCTGGGTGGCAGTCTGTGTCTCAAACCACTACGCTATTTGCCAGTTGGTACTCGGTCAGTCATTTACTCGGTTATTCTGTCAGAGACATTTGTTCTCCAATGAAGTTGTCTGGCAAAATATAGAAATATTGTTAACATCTTGCATCATAAATATTTCATATTCTTGACAGGTGGCACTTGGATGTATATTTGGGAATTCACATATAATACACTGCGCATTTCTGAAATAAGACAAACAAAAGCACACGGCTAATGTAATTCTTAGTATATAATTATTAGTCTACTGGAAACTCTTGCCAACTCTTAAAACAGAAAGAGTGTGGTGGCAATAAATGCATTTACATTTGCTCTACTGATGGGAAGACATCATTATTTCAAAGCCTAGGTGATAGCATATGCACATATGGGATGTATAGCCTCTCATCCCTACAACAATACCGGCCTAAGGCTCCAGATAATGTGGCCAAACCTTATTTAGGACTTTCAAAGTTCCAGTAAATGTTACGCTCTAATGAATGTGGATAACAGTGGTGTCGTAATGCCTGGGCATCCGGGGCTCTAGCACCAGATCTTTTATGAATAGCCCCGGATCTCAAATTGACCAACCAAAGAAATTATGAAAAAATATCCCCTGATCTTTTCCTCTATAATTCTGATCGTGCATTTTGCTAATGTAGACGTGTAGGCTGCTAGAGTGTACATCGACATTTCCACATGTACATTCCAAACCGTGTACTTTCTGTCCTGGGACGGGCGGGTGGATGGGCTAAGCCCCGAATGTATTGTGATCCTAGCGATGCCTCTGGTGGGTAACTAATTTTGTGGGATCAAAACATGTAGCTGTATACATAGAGCACGGTGTTGCTCTCCAATGACAATATTATGCACATTTTCTCTGCTTGTGAATGAAGTACACTTAAATATACAGCTGTTTCAACCTATGCCATTCAATTTGAGTTGCAAAATACTTACATACACAACTTCAGAAGAATGCAGACAAAGATGACAATTTCAGTGATTCTTTATTCCAGATACACAGCTCATGACGTAAGGAATGCATCCTTTTGGTAAAATGTCATGTGTTTTTAGTAGTGCAAATATTATGTACACATACAGCTTTTGGGGGATCAGGCCAGTTAGGTAGCAGCACTTTCTAGTCTAGCAAGGGACAGGAGTGGTTCCATTAAAGTACTTCAGAAATGTTCCACTGATAGACTCTAATGAGAATGTGGAGATTGCACACAAAGACCGCCAGTTACGTACACTATCTGCAAGGTGTGTTATTGTGTTAACAAGTGGCCATTGATTGACATAAAGTATTTGCAAGGCTGTACAGCCTCTGGAAATTGATCCTAAACATATTGAGGGCCAGTTTTTCAGGTTCACATCTTCCCTGTTAATGTCATTACCAGTAGGTCACGTAAGTGTGAGAGCTAGTATTCAAGTAACCGATTATAATCAAGATTTTCTTACTCTTAAATTAGATGTTAGTCCAATGGCCAGAATCCAGGCATTAATTATAAAGTTGTGTGGGAGTACAGAAACGCATAGTTTTTTCAGAGCAAAGTCACTACGGAAAGAAAATACTGATGGCTACATTGAAAACCCTAGTGTAGCCTATGCATTCATTCCATGAATCGTATTTATTCTTCACTATTCTGTGAATCCTGTCCAATAGCTTGTTGGTACAAATTCTCTGTTATTTCAATAGCTGTGCCTCCCTTCTGACCCTCTTCTCGGTCTGGTCCTGAGACACTGTGTGCGCATGCAAATCCACTTGTTAACCTTGCTTTTAGCACTGTAAATTATGCATCTTTCATGTTTTTGCCTTCCCAAGCTAAGCATTAATGCCATGATCAGTCGCATTTCCACTAAAACTTATTTTAATAACTTCCATGCTGTGCATAAATAAATTACATTACAAATTACGTAAATACATTAAATCTCTCCTGTTTAATGTTTTTGGATAAACTTCTCTAGCGACCTTGCATGCCTTTGCCTATTCAAGTTACCTTTGGAATTTGATAAAATGTGGGTGTTTAATAAAAGCTTATTTGGTTGTAGCCTAACAATTATCAGAGAAGGTGCTTATCTGCAGATCCCCACCTGAACCCCATTCTAACCACAATTTAGCCTTCAAAGATCAATACCACGAAAAGCATAGGTGAAATTCACTTTCACCTCTGCTTTCCATGATGACATGCCTGCAGCTTTCCACGCAGAGGGGCTGTTATGTGTTTAATGCAGTATACTAACATAACCATTATTGTACCTTGAGCCTTGAGCCTTGATCAAGAGCCCATTGGTAGTTGATGATTTTAACATAATGCACTGCTTTCCAAATTATAATTAAATCACAATACATTTCAAATGTTTCCCAAAACATTGGGACACCTTAAAATGGAAATAGTAACACAATTCAATGATGTGCAAATTATTTATACCTGTATTTAATAGAAAACAGTACAAAGACAACTTAGCAAATGTTGGTCTTGACTGCAGACAGGCCAGTTCAGCACCCCAGATTATTTTACTGCGGAGCCATGCTGTTGTAATACGTGCAGAATGTGGTTTAGCATTGTCTTGCTGAAAAGTCTGGCATTCCCTGAAATATATGTAATCTGCATATTGCTCTTCACGGATGGTGCAAGTCACCCATGCCATGTGCACTAATGCCCCCCCATACCATCACGGATGCTGGCTTTTGAACTGTGTGCTGATAAAACGCTGAATGGTCCCTCTCCAGACAGCAGGACCGTTTCGCACTTAGCGAAATATCAATAAATGATACTGGGCCCAGAGAAGGCGGCAGCGGTTCTGGATATTGTTTTTACAGTTTGCATACCCTGGCAGAAATAGTGACATTTTCACATTAATTTAGATTTTTTTTTTATGTAAGGATAGTGATCATATGAAGCCATTCATTATCACATAGTTGTTATGCTCCTCTTTTATATCAGAATGATAACAGAAATGACCTTAATCAAAGTTGACATACTCTTAAATGTTTGTCTCTTTACAGACACACAAGGTGACACACACAGTTAAAAGTGACAATTACCATGATAAATATTATCATAGTAGATACATCTTCACCATTTGTTACAGAATGTACAGAATGTACAGTGAAAAAAATTATATTGAATATATTTTGTTCAACGAGACCCGATGTGTGATTTAAGCATTCACTGTATTTTTTACAATTGAACACTTACTATCCAAGTAAAGAACTTCAGATCAACTTTCCAGTGCCTAAGACTTTTGCACAGTACTGTATTTACATTTTGATACTCAACAGAAAATGTATAGATTAAATTTGGTATACCTGCCAGCTAGTTTATAGAAAATGTTTTTGAAGTTGAGATAGCCAAGCCGTGTGACACGATCTTGGATTGGTCACTCTAGGTTTGATGGTTAATTTGGCAAAGAATTCTTAATAATATAGCCATAGTCAATTCATGGTTGACTATACATACATTTTTCATCGGAATAGACGGCAATGTAAACATTGGTTTGGTCTCTCTAGCTTGAACAGTTCAAGATGTATGGTTTTAGTTTTTTTTAATGGAAATTATGGAAATTACCATGATATATATTATCATAGTGGATACATCTTAGCCAGTTGTTAGTTAAAATAGCTTAAAACATTGGTCTATCCAGCTTAAACAAATAATGAAGTACAGTATAGGGGTTAACTAAAACTGTATACAGTGTGCTGCTGCTATGGAAAGAAAATTATAGCGCAGAAGCAGTCATGCAAGTGATGCGTTTGACATATCAAACAAAGAACTGAAGCTGCAAAAAACAAGGAATTGACTGCTCTAGTTTTATTAAATACTGCAAGTTTTGTAAAATTATGCAAATTTTGCAAAGTAATAAGGTTATATTCCTTTTCTATTTTAGAATAGTATATTTTAGAAATGCAAATTATGCCAAGTAATATGGATGGATTTTGGATCTTATTAAAACCATTAGATTAAGCAAATTAACTAAAAAAGAGAACATAGTATCCGAATGGAAGCAAAACAAGTTGGGCCAATTTGAGCATTTCAGAGTTAGTTTCGTGTCAAAGGCTGGTATCATTTAGGCTCCAGAGTGAGTGAAACAAATGAAATAACAAGACTGTGAAAGAAATCTAGTTGTGTTTTGCCTTACAGGCATGCACATCTAATAAGTCTATGAGAGACATATAGATGTGTGCTTTGCCTTTGGCAAGCACACCTAATTATGTAGTCAGATTCTTCCTGGTAGATTACTAGTGATTAATAATTCCAACCAATTATTTAATCAGAAAGACTGCACATTTGTCACCACCTTCTGCGCCTGTGTTTGTGTGTCTCATTCAGGATGGTTATAGAGGCCTTGTGACATCATGAGTTATGAGTGTTGTATAGAGTACGATATACATGGATGCATCGGATGCATGCTGTCAGTGTTGATGCTCACACAGGCATTGAAAAGTCATGAATCATCGGTCTGTGTCATACTCACTATCGAACATCATCAAATAAATGCACACAGGCCAGACACACACATACAAGCACACAACTTAACGCGCTCATTGTTCTGTTAAGCTACAAACCAGTTTCAACAAGCGTTGTGGAAATATGATGCCATTTTGTTCTCCCAGAAATACATCTGGTTTATTACCTCAACACAACATATTTATCCATATAAATCAACCTAGGGAGAAACAAAATGACCTAGGCTACAACGCAATAAACCTAGGCTAAAACACAAACAATGACACCCAGTCCGCCATCACGCACCCCTCTTTTTGTCACTATTGCACAGATGTCAAACCAATAGAATACTGTAATATGAACAGGGGCCAAAAAAACAATGCAATCCATGCCTGTTTTTTGTAAACAGCCGCATATCGTCAAGTTGTACAGTGCTGTAGTTATGTATGCTGTGGTTGTCGCGTTATCATTTGCTTGCCAAGTTCCCAGTCATAACCGGGTAACAAGGACTCCGCTTAAACAGCTTGAGTTTGTCAGACCATGACAGGCAAAGCACCAAATAGATGGCGCTTGGATATAATGAGCGATGCTTACGATAGGGGAGAGCAAGTGACTGGGGGTGAGGGAGAGAGGGAAGGGGTGTTGAGGCATAGGAGGGCGTACAAGTAGGGAGGGACACATGCTGGAGAGAACGTGATAGAGTGGATTAGCGTGTTTAATGGGAGAGAGACAGACAGAATGGATCAAAGTGACTGGGCGAGGTAGTGAAAGATAGGCGACAAGGGTGTGGGAGCGACAGCGAGGCATCCTCAATTTTGTGTGCTTTTAACAGTCTACCCACACAGACAGCCCAGATGGCTGGCACCTAAGGTATGAGTCACCGAGGACTAACGTCTGAACTCAATAATTTGTCACCTTGAGATGCTAAACAGCCAGGTAAACAGTGCTGGAGATGTGTTCTCTGCTTTGCCAGAATCCCTGTTCAGATTACTGAACATTACTGGCTTAGCGGCAGTCTTTATGATGAGGCTGTATGTGGATTGAATTTCCATGACTCCGCCATCAATTCCGAGCGGCACTGGCGAAATGAATTTACCCCTAAGGGGAGGATACCTGTTCACTAAGCAGAGTTTATTTCAGCGTGAAATTTGAAACCATCAACTACGACAGTCATACCAGCAATCATCTGGGCGAATAATATCTTTGTCACTTATGTTTCCCATAGACTAAGACATCATCCTCTGTCGCACTTCTGGGGCTGTTGCAGCTTTCAGACAGCTCTACTGCCCCAAGCATTCCCATCTCTCTGACCGTTGGGCCCGTCAGGCTCTGCCTCCTCCTCCCGCGACCCGGTGGCTATGTCTTCCTCTATCAGCAGTGCATCCTAGCTATCAGTGTGGGGAGGAAAGGAGTTTCAATCCTCACATGATTACCCCTCAGTGCTATGGTAGCACAGCTGGAGCTGTTCCTGACATCTTGGTCTTCCACCAAGAGCTCACCAAGCATGATTCCTCTTTTTCACTTTACAAGTCTCTTTTCCAGCTATGTCAGCATACTTTGAGGGAATTGTGGAAGATGGAAAGGTTCTCGCAATTTATCAAGTAAAACCTCTTCAGTTGTTGGCTGGTTGTTTCATGTTTAACTGTATGTACGGGAACGAGTGTCATGACAGATATAGAGTAAAATACAAAGACCGGTATACTGTAACGAGAATTGTTCTGAAGTCATATTGTTGATTTAACGTTTTATACACCTCTTTGTCAGTTCCCAAAATATAATTTATTCTGTTCAAGATACATACAAGTAAACAAGTCGTCACACAAAAGACATGCTACACTGCAATGCAAGGACGTAGGAGTAACTCTGACATTGGGGGGGGGGGCATTATTGACCAATGTGAATTGGACCCGTGCGACCGACAGTTTCGCTCGGAGGTAGTATGGTTGAAAATACTAGAGGCGATAATTGTTTCCACAACGCTGGCTTGCAAGGCTCATTATGTTTGGAAAGGGGGGGCCCATGTGGTTGGCTTAAATATAATTATCTTGG
Source organism: Esox niger (assembly GCA_016801105.1). NCBI lineage: Eukaryota > Metazoa > Chordata > Actinopteri > Esociformes > Esocidae > Esox > Esox niger. The sequence continues at coordinate 88,580 of JACXGJ010000158.1, forward strand.
TATTTAGTACTACCTAGCTAAAACATTAAACAATAAACATTTATAACCTGTTTTATGAACAGTAACATCAAAGCTATTTACACATTTTTTTGGCCCGTGGATTGGGTCCTAAATGTTACATTTTGTCCTGGGCTCTGGGATTCCTGTCGGCGTCCCTGGTTGTAGAAAATAGAATGTTACCCCAAACAATGTTGTCTTTCTGTACCGATGACACTCAAGTGTTCAATGTGAAAATTCAAGTTTGACTTTAAGAAAGTAGTGATTTCTGAACATGCAATAGTCTACCTAGCATTTGTAAATTATACTGTGTGTGAATTTTTTGCTTGGTGGGACTTATAAGTTGGAAAGTCATTTTTGATAGATGTATGCATCTTTAAAAATTACTAATACTTCAAAGATGTTGGTGACATCTCATTCAAACATGTTAGTCTTGCTTTAAGTTTTCCAATCTGTTCCTATAGACTGCCTTTAATTAATACTTCTCTCTACTTTACCTGTTGGTTTGTGGGCTCTCTCTCCCTCACTCTGCCTGCCTTTCTGATCAGTGCTATTGTTATGACAGCCTATCTCCTGAATAAAGTAAACACATACAGTACAATCCTAAATTCCGCTACTGTCCGCTAATCAGGGTTCCTATTCAATGACTCTGATTGATTTACATGACGACAGATCAATGATCTATCTTGGTGTGGCACTTACCATTGATTTACCTGCTGGTTTGTGGCCTCTTTCTATCCCTCCTTGCCTGTTTGTTCATGTCTATCACTTTCCTGCCATTAATCATACATAGCACAAACCACATTCTTAAAATATTGAACACGCTTATGCTATGATGATTCCAAAAATCTAAACTGAAGAAAATAATTCCCATCTGTTGTATTAAGATTGTTACCAAGAACCTTGTACACTCCATTATTGACTGGTGGCTCCTCTATTACTTAGCAAGCAACCTGCAGAATCTATGGTGAAGACTAAGACAGAGACTGTGCAAATCATTTTTGCAGGCATTCTTTTCTTCAAAGCATTCCCTATTACTTTTTTACACAGCCAAGGAAGCAAGCAAGCTACTTTAACGTTTGTTGGATTAAACTTGAAAATGAAGACAGCTAGCTAATGACATCTTAACTATTTTTTTATCCAGAAGAAAGCTTATATTTTATAATGTTTGTTCATTCTGTAGCTATGAAAATGTATTGACTTTTATACAGATTGTACTTGCTGTGAAAACAAAATATATAGCTACATTAATCCACTTAGCCAGCCTACACACACTGCTTGTCAAGAAAGAATGAATAAGAAAGTTGTATTTGGTCACGACAAAGATGCAACAAGATAATTTTTTTCTAATAAAAGTATTACACAAAACAACATTACATAGCTTTAACCTGGTTCTAATATTGGGGGGACATGTCCCCTCCTCTTACGCCCTTGCTGTCATGGCAACCACAGTTCTAGGTCCAAGTTAACAGACCTCCTTATCTGAATACCACTTGTTTCTGTTCTGCCCCAAACGGAAGGACAGAAGAGACACAAGCAACTTTGCCTTGGAGCCATCTGTAGCTGGTCCATAAATAAAATGGAGCCTGGTGCCTTCGGTTGTGGCCACAATCACATCTTAGTACGAGCATGCTGACCTAGGTCTTTGCCTATCCTTGGCGTCCGTAATATTTGGGCCTAGTCTAGCACAGTCCATTTATTAAAATGGATTTTGCACAGCAGTTGTGTAGGTTTTCAATCAATAAACAGAATACTATTCATACAGAAGCTTAGTGGTGTTCATAATGCAATTAAATGAATGGGTAGCTATTTTCTCGGTGACAGCATAGGCCAGTTGAAGGACTTCTTCTGCACTGACTTCCAAGCCTCTGGAACCCCTTCAGACAAACACATTGGTCTGATTTGTCTGAAGGGGTTGATGCATCGTCGGTCCATCCTTCCTGCGCAATCTGTGGTAAATGATTCCAAGAGGACGTAATCACCAAGGTCATGCCTAGGTCCTGTAAGGCCCTGGCACTTTTCTTTATTATTTTTTCTGCTCCTGGGACTTCCAGTCCTGCAAACATGTGTTTTCGGATTGTGGCAAATCGCTCTGAAAGCCGCGTCTCCTGTGCCTACCAAAGACTGAGGCAGCTCTAGTGGTTGGCACTTTGTCTCAGGGTAGTTGCTCTTTTTCAGGTTGAGCGTATGCTTGGCAAAGTTGTTTAGGCTATTTCCTGCATGGTTGGCCTTGTCAAGGGTCTCTTAATGACCTGGAATGCTGACTTGTCTATGTGGAGAGCATCTTGTGTCAGTCTGTATTTATATAATTTACATTCTTATTTTATGTTTGTTTCATTCTACCAAAGCTGCGTTTCAATTAGCTCGTCTCCTGTTTTATCTTAGGAGGACCTTGACCTATTGCCTGACATGTTTCTGATCTCGTTACCCAAGTTCATCTGGTCATGTTGCTGATTTAAATTCTTCTAGATGAGCTCTGCGGTCGCTGCCGAAAATCCATGTTGAAGGTTAATCTGGTTGCGTTGCTGATCTAGATTGTGTCTGACGTCACTGGCCACAGACCACCAGTTTGCGTTACTATTTTTGTTTCAACCTCTTAAAACTAATAAACTGACATTTACATTTTCCCTGGAGTATTTGACCTTTTGCACCATATATAAGCACTGTGATTATTTTGAACACTTCAGTAAAGTCAACTGACATTTACACTTATTCTTGAGCAGTATACAGTATATTATTTGACCGGCTAGTCATCTGAACATTTGAATTTCTTGTCGAACAATTTGGCCTAAAAAGGGAATGTGCTCTTAGAAGCTATAGTCAGTATGGCCAGAAGAATAATTGTATGACTAATGTATGTCTAGGCTTGGTATCAGGGTAAGTACTTTGTGACTTTGAATGAAAAATGGCTGTATAAAATAAAATAATTCATTGAATTGCTTCATTCTTGTGAAAACATATTAATAGGGAGCCACAGCCAGAAATGAGGGTAAACTTCCCAAATCCTATCTTCAAGGATGTGATGTAACATATTGTATGTATGCAGTAATCAGGACGTTTAATATTCAACATGTCACTTCCGGCATTTTTCATTGTGAATATCGTAATATTAGGTTTCATTCCAAAATTACAAAACTAAAAATTTTACGAAATAAGGATGAAATAACAATTTTGTTTACAGCCTGAGATTAATTACATGGTTTGAGAAGTGAAAAGCATCCTGGGTACATTTCCATGAGAAGTGAAAAGCATCCTGGGTACATTTCCACCACTAATAAAAACTTTGAAGAGTAATGCTCAATTCTCTGTTTTAGCTAATACACATGGTCATATAATGTCTGTGATTGTAAGAAAGTTGTCCATATTCCTAATCTCATTATCTGCAGTGCTGCTTATGGCAATTTCATTTTGTCCTACTTTTAATAACATTTAAAAAGAGATAGATATGATTTTGCATGCCACTGTACCTTTTTGAGGGCACATGGAAAGTGGCACTAGGGGCTTCAGTTATCCTCAGGGTAAGGTGCCATGGGTAGGTCTGAGGAAGACCAGATGACAACAACAGAATTAAATATTTACAGATTTGAGTGATCAAAAAAGTTCACGTTAAGTTCACAGACTTAATAGCTCACATTGCTGATGTACAAAACTGCAATGTATTAGAGTTTACCATCGGCACTCCAAGGCCAACATATGACAAGTGGCTTTCTCCTGCTATGGGAAACCAGGCAGTTATGAAAATATTCGTTGATGAAAAGTGGCTTTTTGCTAGGGTGTTGTGAGCTGCAATGGTAGCGATTGTGTAAATCTACTGCTTGTCTTTCCTTTTCTAATTCAGCAAGAAAGCAAACCACAAGGTCTCAAACGTAATGACACAATAACACGTGAGGTGCGTGTGAAAACCAGGAACTAAAATAGACAACAATGGCTGTTTATCAATTCCAAGTACACTAAGACAACCTGGTCTCAGAATGTTTACGTAAACAATTTTACGTAAATTTTAGCCAGGCAATTTCGTAAGATATATTACATTAAATAAAATAACGTTATAGTCTGAATTGAGGAAAAATAAAGAATGAAGCCATGTTTCACACCGGTGACCTTCTGTTTCGCAGACAGGGGTGCTACCCACTGCCCCAGATAGGAACCTATAGCTCATGAATGCAAGTGGTGATCTCACATGAATATGTTTGAAGCGATTTTCCTTGTTATCCTAACCCAAACCTTAACCCCAGTACTGTGATACCTAACCTTAACCCTAACCTGAACCCCAGAGCTCTAGGACCTAACCAAACATAACCTTTTTTGTTTCCTAACCGTAGCCCGAACCATAACCCCAATGCTGTGTTGTGATGCCTAACATTTAGCTAACTTTGACGTAGCAATGTATTCATGACATATTCTAGCTACCTTGCTTTTGCTGTTAGTCATCCATGCTCTACATGTCCTGTGTAGTACAGTGGGTATAGTGACTGCCTTCTGATCTGACTGTCACTGGTTTGAAACTCATGTGGAACATAATGTTCGAATTCGAAGTTTTCATAGCGTTCGTAAATATCATACGTTGGTCTGGTGTTCGTATGTTATTTTACGTTTTAATAGCGATCGAAACATTTAATACGTTGTAATAGCATTCGTAAGATAAGTTACGTTTTAGGCGTTTCGTAATGTATCATTCGGTTACATTGTAATGTAACCTAACGTAACGTCACATATCATACAAAATCGGGTGCCATGGTTATTTGTATAAAAGTCTATGTGGTTTCCTGAGATCACGTTGGCTGAGAACATACATGTGTCCTTGACAAGAACGTTCTTGCCCAGTGTCCTTGTGAGAATGTTCTTGCAAGTCGGCAAGAACGGAAAACGCAACTATGTAAATCAAGATACATGTGTGCTTGGTTATTGCGCAATACCCTGGGCTCAGATCATTTGAATAGCCGTGCTCATAACTTTTGCGGAGATGTTGACATGTTTTGCGATCTGCCATTAATACATCTAAGAAACATGCACAACTACAGCAAACAAGTCATTCGTTTCAACAACATACTTCATTTTATATTCCGCAGTGTTTTATATAATACTGACTCCTTAATCAACAGGACTATGCTGTTTTGTCTGATGTAAATGAACTTTCCTTTTTACTTTTTTCTTCCTTTTAGGAGTTTTAGGAGGCTGTCTACTGGGTGATGGTTTTACTTATTTCATACTATCTACTGTAGACACACTTGCTGCCTAATAGGCAAGAAGAGATTTCAAAAACAGCATTTTTATGGGTCCATCTCCATTTTCGGATTTTAACCTGAACACAGGTAAATTTGGCAAATGACTTTGTGTATTTAGGTACTGTCTTACAACTTCAATATCAGGTAAGATGATTAGACGCTCCTCAGAGAAACAGGAGCTACATAAACAGAAAGCAATTGAGTAATGGGCATACCGGATTTTAATGAGACTTCACTCGTTGACCCATTCCCTTCCTTTCTCTTGTTATTTGAGCCAATGCAGCGACAGACGTCTTTATTTTAGATCTCACAAGCAGTTCTTAAGGGAACTGGAACTCTTCAGACCAGGATGGTCTGAGTACAAGACATTACAGGAAATGTTGGGATTTCTAGATCGTCCACCATGGGTTAATATACGTGTTCCATTTGTGAGAATCACATGGTTCCTCTTGCTTGTATTCCCCTGTGCATCAGAATCCATGCTTGCTTGGCCCATTCTTGCAAATTGCAAATTGAGGGCTTTTTTATGCATATAAGAACTGATTTATGATTAAACAACTGTGCAGAGATATTTTGAATACATGCAGATGAGGTTGGTATTAAAGTGAGTTATTTGTATCAGCTGTGACCAAATGTTTTTGTTTAGTTTGACATGATGTACTCCACTGAGTTTTGCAGCTTATGTTGAAAGTTGTGTTTACTATTTTGTAAAAAGAATACCTAAGCATTTTGCATTGGGTGTGAAAGCAATGAGAAATGACTGAATGTTTTACATAAAATACAGCTGTGCTTATTAGGTTGTAATGGAGATAAACTGGACCCTAGTTTCATTAAAAGTATAATATTAGTCAAGTAAAACTGTAGCTTGGGCTATATGTTGGTTTTGATTGATGACTACTTGGAAAGAAAAACACTGTATGATGAACTGTAACTTTATTGCTTAGTGGTAATAAATGAATTACTTTCAAATATAGAGACAAAGGCATTCCTTGTAATATTGGGTTAATCAACTTTCATGACACTTAATAATCTATGATACATTTAAAACATTGTCAGGTTTCAACCTACTCTATTTTCTCCTTGCTTTCGAGACATTAATTTGAATTACTATTGCCAGGGCCAGCTATGTATACGCAACTGCATAATGGCACAACAGGAAGAGATTTATTTATAAATGCCTGCTAGTGAAGCAAAACTTTACTTTTGCTAGACATACTGTGACATTTCCTCACATTTCCTCACATTTTGGAAGCAAATAAGTGAACATTTAACAAAAACAAGATTAGCTTCTGTTAATCACACACTTAGATTAAGTAGTTCTCTATCTTATACTGAGTCGGTTTCATGGACAGAAAATAAGCTTTGTCTAAAACTAAAACCTCAAGGTTAACAGAATTGTTGGAGAATCTCTATTAATGTATATTTTAATAATGCAGCTTATTACATTTTCCATAAAGAGGCTAAATGGAGATTTTCATTGATTGTGTTTTTTAGTCCAGTAAAGAATCTGTCTGCAAAACCCACCTCCTTTTTTTAAAAGGTAAATTAGTTTACCTGTCCTAAGATATGGTTGCACCCACGATCATATTATCTATTTTTTTCGAAGATATTAAAACTGATCATCCCTTTACCTCTGATAGTTGGTGTAAGGGCACAATATTAGCCTAAGGGTTGTGGTGGTTCAAAGCACAAAATGCAACAAATTAGTGATAACCCTGAAGCAACCTTGCTAAGGTCAGGTCAACATTATTATTGGACTTGCACAAATTCAAAAATGAACTGAAGTAGGCAGGAGCTCTTAGATAATAATTCCCATAACACCCCTTTCAGGTCAGGCATCATCCATAAACGGTCAGCTCATTGAAAATCCTATTTCTATACTGCAAGAAAAACATAAATAACAGCACAAAGGTTTTCCTGTAAGAGACAGATCGATAAATAAGGGTAAAAAGACAGACCTGGGAAAGAAAAAAACACAGCAAAATTCTCAGGAAATGTCCAAAAGTGACACACAAGCAAACATCTCTGGACAATATATCTAGTTGGTGATAACAATGTAGAAATAAGGTTATTGAGACTATTTATACAAAGAATGCTGACACAACAGTAACAACCATCCATCTAGACTACCTCCACCCCACCCAACAGCCCACTAATGACACAGGCCCGGTGCCCAGATTGATGCGTGGGTGCCAGACCTCAAACATGGCAGCCACAAAAGTCATATAAGAGTCATAATCATTTCCATATAAATAGGTGACCTTCTGGTCTTAACATGAGCAGGTGGCTTGATAAGTGGATGACTGGTCATTGTAATTATGGTTGCTGAAAACGAGAACACCTTTAACCCCTCTATCTCGTAAAGTTGGCGGCATCATTTGGATTAAGCTGAGTCCACGAGTCAGCTTTTGAACATTATTGACCATTTGTTATTACATTGTCTCTGTCTCTTATGTTGTGTTTTTTGTTTATGTGAATAAGAATCGTATATCTAAACAAGTAGGGTTTTAAATGTTGTAGAACAATGGACAGGCACTTCTGTAATATCTTTAAAGGGAAGCTGATTCCACCATTGGGGTGCCAGGACAAAGGCTTTGCTGAGCCAGACCTTCTCTACTATAGGCGTGGGATGGCCAAAAAGACCCGAGGTGGCAGATTGAAGAGCTCATGGGTTTTAGCATAGCCAGGCGGTAAGGAGTGGCAGTTCCCTTTGCTTCTCTGTAAACAAACATCATGGTCTTCAAGTGGATGCAAGCTTAAATCTGGAAGAAAGAGGTGTGTGCAGAGCAGCGGGCTGATATTGAACGTAGGAAAGCTAAACTCCAGGTGGGCTATAGCGGTGGTTCTCCACAAGTTCTGCTTTGGGAGCCAAATTATTGCTTCCTTTTTTCTACTCTTTTTGAATCTCTGACTAAACCTCTGGTCTCTATGGGATTTTTCTAAATCTGAGCCCAGTTTGAAGTGTCAGGCTGTAGTGGCAGCGACGGATAAATCTTCACTAAACAGAAGTTGTCCCTGGAAGTCATTTTCCCAGACATGCTTCACATACACCATGAGAATGCCCTCTGACATTGCACATATCTTCTACGAATGGTGTCATTATAGAGATTTTAGTTTGTAGCTTTTTTTGCAGCTGACTCACCAGGGTTCAGTACAAATATTGATGGCAGCAGGAAGAGTAATTTTTTTTTTGCACTCGGCAATGTGCTGGGCTACAAGGTTGGATCAGTGTGTATGTGTGTGGCGACAACACTGTCATTGTGTTGGTCAGGGCATGTGTGTGTAGCGCAGACAGTTAGATCTGTGTGGGGGGTTTCTTGGATATACCCTGGCTGACATCTGACTTGAAGTCCCCCTGCCTCACAACTTGCATTTGATTCACATAAATTGTGTCAGCTCGGCTAGCTTGGTGAGAGATGGAATCATATTTGAACCTTATTATGTTCAACTGTAAGAAACAGCAATAATGTTTCTGGGTCAAAATTACCCAGAGCATGTTCAAGCACCCGAAAGTAGGAAAAAAAATATATTTTTTCTCCATGAACATTATCTTTAGCTCAACTAATATTAATTTCACCAATATGCAGTCTTAAGTTGGCCCTGCCTGTTTCTGTATCCCACAGGCTGGCTGTCGTTTCGTCTTCGGACTTATAAACCCTGCTAGGATGAGGAACCCCAAAAAAGCATGTAAATGGGTTTCGTCCAGGTCTATCCCGCACCAAGAAAATCTCCTTTCTAAATGAGTAATACCTAGAATATTTTTCTGAATTGTATCAGGAATGACTAGCTCAAAAGCATACTTTATATCTGTGACACGAGTCACTGCCATAGTAGCCCTGGCACCGCCTTTATTATGTAAGCAGCTGATATTGTTTCCCGACGCATTTTCAGACATTTTTAATATGAGTTGATGGCTGTGGGACAATACTCTGATCATCATTTAACATCATGATCAGAATTGATCATTCAAACACTTCCATTTCATCATAATTATTCTGATCCAGCATGCATTCCAGTGCATCCTGGGCTGTCATTATTCTGCTCATGTTGCTTATCTTTTGAACCTCTGAGAGAGTAAAGATGCATAATGCTGGTAGGACAACATGCAAGGACTCCATTATATTTGTTGCCCATCTTCCCTGAGTGTGGGCAGAGTTCTCCTGTGGGAAAAACAGGGTTTCAGTCTTAGGTAGCATGACATTTGATACTTCCTGCACATTTACATGTTCATAACATTAATTAAGCCCAGCAGAAAATGTTTTATGCTCCAAATCATTATTATAAATATTTTTTCCTGTATTCATATATTTTGAAATATGTCAGTCCGACCCACAACATAACAGGAGGGCTAATATTAGTTCTGGTATGGCATTACGAGTTGCCAGTGAATGGAATTACAGCGTGGGGGCTGATATGGGGCTCACAGTTTACCTTAGCCCTGACCAGGAATGTTAAGTAAGATTCATAATGTTGAACAAGTAAAGGAACCAGGCAAGCCTAGTTCAGCCGCCCCGGGATTAGAAGGGATGAATGTTGCTATATGTATATCATCTTGTTATTTGATAATTTTTTCACGCATTAACGTCACGCCAGGGTTGAATATTTCACTAGACACCACTAAGCATTGTGCAAAACTGACTAACTGACTAAGTTAAAGTTTACTTCCACCACAAATAGAATCTACGAACTGTTACCACTGGCCACATAACAGCTTATTAGCCAGTAATAGGCTTACTAATATCTACTAACTTACTAATTGAAATGGTCATAAGAACTGAGCAATAGCTAGCGAGACTGCAGATGAACTTTACACAGCCAAAGCTATAACATTTCCTGGCACAACAACACTTGTTTTTCTTTCATTTGTGAATGACAATGATACAATACCTATCAATACAGGTGAGTATATCAAACTTTTTCAAGTGAAAAGACGAGAGAATCAGAGTCTGCGTCTCAAACCAGTATGCTATTTCTAATTACCTCCCACTAATTACCTAAACAAAAACTTTTGCGCGGCAATTGTATTACCATGGTGCTAGTGGTAGTTAACATGGACATCAAAGAAAGTATTTTAAAAAAAAAAACTGCACTAGAAATATGGGCATAATTGGAATACTTGATTTTGAACCATCTCCCCACTTAATAGCACTTCTCACCACTTAAATCAAGCTATCCCACACGGAAAATAAATACATATTAAATATATTTTTTAAAACATCCCTGCAAATAAAATTGCCAGTTAATGTATTTATGGAAATGTAATTAATACATTTAGAATACATTTAGAAATATACAGCACCGGAAATAATTAAGAGGTTTTGAATGCGGAACAGAAGGGTTAAAATTAAGAGACCACTGCAACAGGGATATTTGTTTCAGGGATATCTGGTCTTACCAGTACATTACAGTGTGTTATTGATTTCAGCCAAAAACCCGCCCCTGTGTTTCACCTAAGGGACCCCAAAGTCCTTGCCAGGACTAATATCCACTAATACTGCAGGCCTCTAAGGGAATAACCTGTGTTTAGCTGTAAAAGCAATCTTAGTGTCAGTTTGTGTCCCTTGTTGAAATTACGGTAAAATCATTTTTATGTCTGCTATGAAGCGAACAAATATGAATGTCATCTTGGATTGTGAACATTAACTTGAAATATAATTTAGACAACATTTTATGTATTTATACATTTGAATTGAATAAAGTTAAAGGGATGTATACATTTGAAAATACATTCCACAATAAAATGTGAAATATATTTCAGGCGTGTTCACACTGCACCGTAGCCTAGGGCTAAGAGCTTACTAAAGTCCGGGGATAAGCTAGCACCACCCATTTCAGGGTTAACCTCAGAAACATGGTGCCAGAATAACCCGTGTGAAACGGGCTCAAGAATAAACCATAGAACGTGTATTGTCCAATCACAAAACATGCCCTTTTACTTAATTTACATAAGCTCGTGACACTCATTATTTACAGCTGTGTCTGTTTTGGTCCTTTCCCTCTGCAGAGTTTTGTCATTTCATTGTACCTACCAAAACCTAAAGCATTAGTTATTGCAACTTTCCCTGGGCGTAAATCTAGCAAATAAGTCTAAAGAATTAAGGTTGACTAAGGTTTTTCTTTCTTTGTGTAGTTTTAACAAAGTTGTCCAAGCAAATACCGAAAGGGTGGGCATCTTGATCAACCGATGTCAAGTCGTTCATTCAATTGCGGTAGCATAACATTGAACATTTGTCAGTGATGTAGGCTACAGTAACATTCGCATGCGGGAGAACGTAACATTTGTAGCTTATCACAGAATGTAAAATGGTATTGTGTCGTATTTATCCGTTAGCCCAGGGCTTAGAAATACAAGTGTGAATCCTTAGCCTAGGGTTAAATCATAGCCCAGGGTTAATCAACTCTTGTGTGAACACAGGCTAAGCTAGCCCGGCACCAGTCTTTGTCTGGGGCTAAGGGAGCCCTGGGCTTAGAACAATGCTGTGTGAAAAGGCCTTTTCATATCTGACATGTATTTTGACTCAAGTTAAATGTATTCGACATATATTCATCTTACGTTCTACATGCATTTTGCATTGCAAAAATGTATTTATTTTCTGTATAAGTAGCTGCAGATCTTGACAAGCAAGTTAAATCTACATCTTCTTACATAAACAGGTAGCCTAATTGTCATTAAAATTCTGCCCCTAAATTTGGTGTGACTGGTATCAGTCTGCTTTCAATCCGCCACAGCTGACACAGAAGTCTACCGCCTTACATTACTGGGGACATCTTGAAAACAACATACATATGACTTTGTGAAACAGCTTACTGTGGATATAAAAAAACTACACACCCCCCTGACAAAATCTCAGGTGTTAGAGATGTAAAACAATGATGCAAAGATAAATCATTTCAGAACTTTTTGTACTTTTAATGTGACCTATAATGTGTACAATGTAATTGAAAAAAACATAAATCTTTGAGGTGGGAAAAATTAAAAATAAAAACCTTACAATAGCCTGGTTGCATAAGTGTGCACATCCCCTTATATCTGGGGATGTGGCTGTGTTCAGTATTAACAAATCACATTCAAATTCATGTTAAATAGATAAACTTGCCATAATTTAAAGTGACTCTGATCAATCACAGATAAAGTTTTGCTGTTCTAGTAGGATCTTCCTGACATTTCCTGACATCTTAGTCCCAAATCAAAGCCATGGTCCCCAGAGAGCTTCCAAAGCATCAGAGGGATCTCATTGTTGAAAGCTATCAGTCAGGAGAAAGGTACAAAATAATTTCCAAAGAATTAGATATACCTTGGAACACATTGTAAATAGTCATCATCAAGTAGAGGCACAACAGAGATCTTACCAAGAACTGGACGTCCCTCCAAAATTGATGAAGATGAAAAGAAAACTGGTCAGGGAGACTTCCAAGAGTTATGGACAGGATGCATGGAGCCCATCAGTAACGGACATGACGTCCTATGTATTGACCCTATTTCAGAGTTAGTCAGTACATCTGCGTTTTTTTAAGTATGTCATGCCCATTTCCTCTCAGACTGCACTCCTGTGTGTAACTGTTCCTCTTCAAAATAAAGGTTGGCAGAAAAACCAATGCACTGTGCACCTGCATATGTAGCAGTAACGTTTAAAAATTGAATATGTTTATTATACAGCATGTGTTCTTTCAAAATCTCCCACAACCCACATTTCAACCCATGACCCACCAGTTGTGAAACGCAGGGCAATAGCATTCAAAATTTTGGATACATTTCAAATTAAATTACAAACAAAAAGTCATTTGAAATCTAAAAATTTCACATTAGTACAGGCCCCTTAATCAATCAATTGCATTTTTTACATTTCACTTTGTATGGAGCCAAACTGAGGTTAAATGTATTGACTGCAAGAAAAGAAAAACTCAAATATTCCATAGTATTAAAAAAAGAAACTTCAATCGTATGAAAAAAAGAGATTACATCATGGTAAAAGTGCATGCTAAAATCAATAAATTGATTTTCGGTCCAATCTTAAAATTTCTTAGTTCAGATTTTTTTCACATTCGCTTCTTTTAGCGATTACAATTCCCATCCTCCATTTTTTGAGTCATCTTTTTTAAAAACCAAGTTGTGAACCTCAATTTGCATGGAGACTGAGCTTTGCCATGGCATTGATTTCTCGATTTTAGCCTTTCCATGCACTGCTTTCCCATTGCAACCTGTGGAGAGAAGTTTAAGAATTGTGTAAGTTAGGCTAAATATGTACATTTAAACAGAAAAATAAACTGTTATTCACAGGTTGCAAGGTCGTCACTTTTGCCATGGTCACAGACACAGATATTGATGAAAGTTGAATGTGTTTGTTTTTTCATACTAGAAAATATTTCAGTCAATACATCTCATTTCAATTTGGCTCCATAGCTTTTTTACTACTGTAAATAATCCATAGAGTAACCATTCTACCTAAAATAAATGTTGGCAGAATCAATAACATTTCTCTGGCTGTGGATATCTGAATGGTGTATTTGGATTCTGCTTCTAATGTTTTCAACAATGAGTCACATGGAGTGTCTAAGAATCAGTTATCTCTGGCTGGCTGTTGGTCTCTTGAACCTTCTTTTGTCAAAGTTCGATGCACTTCTAACTGGAAAGCATTGTCAAGTGTCAGAAAGGCAAAATGAGTAACTCGTGGTTCTAACAATAACCCAGAAACTTTTTAGTTAGAGAGTTGGTTCCAATTTTTAAATGTCAAATATTGTTCTACTTCACATTTAGTTATATAACATTGTTTAAATAGCTCCAATGTAATGCTTGTTGTGGGATAGAAGGTGTCATTCTATGACTTGACAAAGCTCTGTTTCTCAAACAGGTACACGGCTGTTTGAGAAACATGTTTTTCTTCTTCATGCAGAAACCTGGCTCTGCACTAGAATTGTCAAAATATTTATTTATTGTGTACATATGACAGAAATACTGTTGCAATGTGGCTCACATTTAAACTATAAACTTAAGTCCTTGTTATATGTGAATACAGAACATTTTCCGTGGTTCACATAGACTGCGTGGACAATTATTAGGCAAATCATATTCCTCATGATTTATTCTACTGTTGAACAAAGACAATCCTCTCAGTCAATCCAAGAAATAATTGAACCTCAAACCTGAATGTTTAAAAAAGGCAAAGTGAGTTGTGTTCTTTCTCAGGGGAGTACATAGGCATGCAGAATTATTAGGCAATAATTGATGTGTAGAAAAATTAGGCTACTAATATAAATTAAAAAATCTCCCAACTCACATGTTAACTCTCAATTTTAAAACTGTAACAAACAAGTAACACAAAATGACAATTAATTAACACATTTGTCCCAAGAATATTCAATGACCAATATAACAACTCTTCTTTTCAATAACTGCCATGAGCCTTCCATCCATGGAGTCAGTCAGTTTCTTAATCTGTTCGCGATCAACTTTCGCTGAAGCAGCAACCACAGCCTCCCAAATGCTGTTCAAAGAGGTGTATTGTCTTCCCTGACTGCAAATCTCACGTTTGAGCATGGCCCACACATTTTCATTAGAATTGGAAGAATACCGGGTCATTATTCGGGCATCATTGTAGCCCTTGCTAGCTAGCCATTCTGTGGAGTACTTGGATGCATGTGCTGGACCATGGTCCTGCATGAAGGTCTGGCTCTCTTGAATGCTGAGGACTTCCTGCTGTACCATTATTTGAAGACAGTGTCTTCCAGAAACTGGCAGTAGGTTGTGAAGTTGAGTTTCAGTCCATCTTCAAACTCAATAGGTCCAGCTACCTCATTCTTAATGAGAGCAGACCATACCAAACCCCTCCTCCACTTTGCTGGCGCCTGACTTGAAGTGATGCCTTGTGTCCATTAGTTATGGCCATGGGCCCATCCATCAGGTCCATCAAGAGTCACTCTCATTTCATCTGTCCATAAAAGCTTTGAAAAATCTGTCATCAGGTATTCCTTTGCCCAATCTATACAGTACAATCATATTCAGTGGTGGTCGTGTTTCAGCCATCTTGACTTTGGCCATTTCTCTGAGCACTTGACACCTTGTTCTTCTGGGCCCTCCATGTAGGTTGCAGTTCTGGAATATGATGGCACTGGAAGATAATGGGTTCTGGTTAGCTTCACGTTTAAGTATTTTGAAGTCTTTTGCAGTTTCCTATTAATACAATTCTTTCTATCAATACAATTATAGACTGATCAATTCTTTGTCAGTTGGCAAACGTACAAATTCCTCAGGGGATCAAATACTTTTTTCCCTCGCTGTAGCTACACAAATCAGCTTACTACCCGAAGTGTATGGTAAACACGTTTGAGCTATGAGTAAGTACATATTTTGCAGGCTGATGTAATTTGTAGTTACTATAGGAGCAAGCAGCGAAAAGTCCACAGCGTAATGTCTGTGGAAAACACGTTATTTTTAGTATATTGTGGTGTCATGTTGTTTTACTGGGCAGCTAGTAGAGGTGGAATAGAATATCTCAACCTTATCTCCATGGAATTTGATGATTGAAGTTACAAATAAATTAATACATTAAATTACGAATTACTAAACAAATTTGGTATATGTTAAGTTTTGAGTAATAAAGTTTAACTCCCTTTTGTAATCAACTCAATCTAAAAACATCTTCATAGCGCCAGTAGAACAGTTTTTTTATGTAGAATCCCTGCCATTTGGCCTTGGAATGCATGTGGAACCAAACCAATAGTGAACTCAGTGTCTTCAGTAGACTTAAAGATTCTGGCTTTTGTAGCCAAATGTCTGTTACAGTGACAGTTAGGCAGGTTAACCATATCTCCAATGGTCTTGTCTGCAGGGGTTGTAGAAGCAGTCACTCCACTACCCCTCCAGTCAGAGAAGAAAGGGAAGTTTGAGCTGCCTTTCAGTTATTAGACTGAGTGAGCTGAGCCTAAAGCAATTTTTTTGCCATAATGGGACAGATGGGAAAATGGAATGTCTGCGAATTTGATAAAGCACAGAACATCAGGTGCCCCTTGCCAACAATTTTTTTTCAAGACGCCTCGTCCTCTACCTACTTCACGCTCAATGTTCCCTCGAGTGACTTTGTCCAATTAATAACTCTTTGATGCATGATACTCCATTTCCATGTGTCAGACCAATGTCTGCTTCTCTCCCTGTTGTATGCAGCACCTGTCTGAGCTGTCAAAACCACCATTTTTTATTTATGTATCTATCTATCTGTTGTTGGGAAATTGAGGGAAGTCACACAACTCCACAATAGGTGGAACCACTCTTCTATGAATTCTCAGCCCATGAATGACCTAGCCTTCAAAGGGGTCCAGAAACAAGTGAGAGCAGTGCCTGAGAAAACGTTTCCCCGGCCTCTACAGCAGAGTTTTGGAAGGGTTAAATAAGGAAGCAATGTCCTCATATAATGAGTCTCAACTTCTCAAGAACCGAGGAATATGGATCATGGTGTGTAGAGTCATGGTGATTGTCATGATAAACCTGATCCTAGACAATGCTTTTACAATGTAACTGACTTCATCAGATTTGTTTTGCTTTACCATGGGAGCCATGATGTATATGCTCCTCCATATTATCTTGTAATTTACTGGAGAAAACAAAGTGAAACATGGTACTACATCTCAACTCAGGTATTTCATTTCATAAAATGTTTATACAGTATAGCTTAATGAATGAACATGTTTACCTCTTGGTCCTGATAATAATATAGTGAAAAGGCGGATGGCTCTGCGCTTCCATCTACTCCCAGACCAAAAATATCTGCCCAGTGCAGCAAGAGTCAGGGGCTGACAAGCTCAAATCAAGAGCCCGAGATAGTTCCAATATACATATCTGTACCGTGTGTAATGTCCCCTGCAACTTCACACATGCTCTTCTCCACATTTCGAATTGGATTGAATAGATTCAGCAGATTTTCAGGTATTTATGTTATTAATAAAAAAGTTAACTGCAATGGGTTGAAAGACATGCCAAAGATCAAACTTTTAAACACAAAAAAGTACCCATCTGTCCCATCTGCACCCCTTCTTCCCTCATGCTCATAATGAAAATGTCCCTAAGTTTCTCAAACAATACTGATATCTATTAATCCTGTAGTTTTAACAATAAGAGGGTTTTTTACATTTTACAATACATACATCATGCAAGCTATTTTCCAAGGACCCCCCTTTTAAACTCATCTAAATTATTGACAATTGTAAGCGCATATAACTGCTATATTTTGAATGCATTTTATTCTTGATAGTAAACCAAAATGCTCTGGAAAAAGCGATCGCAAAGCATTTTGGGGTACCCTTATTCTAATGGATTGCACTCCTAAACAAGATCTCATTCATTATCACAACTGTCTAAATGTATTTTGTGACTTGAAATACAGCCATTTAAAGTCATTTATGCCAAAATACATAGTACTGTATATTTCCAAATGCATTTATCTCCAGTTTTTTATATACTACTGCAAGTTTCCACATGAGGGAGTCCATCCCTATGCCTCCAATGCACCCTTTACTTTTTTATAAGCGTCTGTGTGTGATACAGTCGAGTGAAAGAGGACATCTGTAGTGCATCCTGACTGCCGAGCACATACTCCTGAGTTGAGCACATGGGAGTCCTGTTTTCTGTTTGATGTTCGTGTAACAGTCCAGATAGGTTCTGTTGGTGGTCTTCCTGTACATTTATCGAATCAGGTTTCAGCAGATATTACACCCAGGGTTTTGCCTGAGTCGTTACACTGTAATGCAGTTCTGCGAAAAAATCAGACATGTGGGGCAGAAAAAACTATAGCCTGCGGAAACGATCTTAGCATCTGCTGTTGCACCCTAGCGCACACACAGTCCACACGTACTCTAGCTTGGGTCATGGTCAACATGTACTCTCAGGTATTTATAGGATTCAGCCTTCTGTTTTCTGAATGACTACCTGGCAACGGTCAGTATCTCAACTGGGATCGGAAAAAAAAACACATCAGACTGTTTATAATTCCTATGGTGGGAGGTTGCTTTTGTGATCCATCAGGACCAGGAAGATGTAGTTTTCTGATAACTTGATATGATGCTTTTTGTTTTGATTTCTGTATTTATTGGTTGACGGAGGCTGAGCTGACACCACATTGTGGGCCTCACGGTTAGTGTCTGTGGGGGGGGGGGCATTATCAAATCAATTTGGTTTCCCTTGGCCAACTACCTTTAGTCTCCAAGACATTCATGATACAAGTAAATGAGGTTGCAGCCAGGACACAGTTGTTGAGTATCATTATGGTGTACATATGCACGTCACAGTCAGCATTGTGTTTAAATGTCATAAATGTGGGATATTTGCCCTGTTGGCTATTCCCAATTCCAGTTCATGTCACATGAGCCAGCGAAGGTCAATGGTAAAATCACTGGCTTTATCTGACACAAGACAGCCAAAGTGGAACAAATAAGGGTTTCTTTTTCCCCCACCAAAGTATAAAATGTCCATAAGTATAAATGAGGTAATAATGGAATGGTATTGCTTCACTGACATTTGTCTGAAATTATTTTGATTTCATACAACAGTGCTTTGTGTAATGAGTAAAGTGTGTAAATTGTGAATTTCTATTGGTCAACAAAAGCAAGACTGCTTCTACTGTCAAAATGAATAGCTGCCCTTCTCTCAGAACACCTGGTACCTCTTCTCTCCATCATCAGCATTAATACTACACCGTTTTCCTGTTAACTGGTCAATTGCGAACACAGTCACTCAGTAGTGTACGGAATCATCATGCCTAAGCCTGTCTTTTTTATTATAAATAAATATCTGTAATATTTTACAACCTTTTTTAAGCTGTTCTTCAAGATTGGTGGAGATGGTTTTAATGCAAACAGTTCCAAAAACCGGGGTCAATCTCGGGTAAGCACTTTATTTCGCAGGATGGAAATAGCAAGGTAATAACTAGGTTATTTCCAGGAAACAACGTAGAAGCAAAGAGGAAACAACTGGATAACAACATGGTAACCAAACATCATTAGTAAGCATGTTTCTGTGGGAAATAATAGGTAACTGCTAGGAACATTGTGTAACTGTGACGGCAACATTAGGTAAGGGCATGCTAGTCACACATGTATTTTTTGTTTGTACTGAAGTAACAATTGTCAGATTCTGTACATTTGATATCATGAACAAAATTAATGCAACCAGAAGTCAGGGGAGAGCCATCTTCATTCAGCATGAGCCAACGATGTTAACCTTCCATAGTTCTTTCATTTTCCTCTCCAATGAATACAAAGTGAACAGTCTTTTATGCCAATACACATGGGAGGCACTCAATGGTCATAACCAGCCATTACGCAGGCAAATACCTTCCAATAAGAAAGGTTTATCCTACAAAAGACCCTTGTATGGTTTGTTCCAACCTATGCTCCGTGGTCCTATCCATAGAGCCTATGACAGTCACATGTGCAACAATTAGCAGGAGGTATGGGGCCCATCACGAACTGGCAACACTTCCTATCTATGGTCCTTTGTTCAGAGTTAGTCAAGTTATTTAAGTTTCTCAAGCATATTTCAGTTCATATGTTGCACTCTGTAGTTCAATACTTTCCTGACTTTACTGTTATTTTAGCACACCTCAACTGGTAAATTCCCCTGTATTTAAAAAATATTTGACTGCATTGCTGTTGTAGTATTAAACGTGCAATACAGCGTTAGCCATCTCCCCCGATGTTAACCTTTTATTTCATCTGTATTTTTGAGAGTATCTGGAGTACCTGGATATTTGTTGTTCTTTTCAGAAATGTTCACATTGTTCCCGCTAGTAATTGTCTGAATTTTTGTGTTTTGCCTTTGTAACTTTCCCCTTTATTCACCTGTTAGCTCCATATTACCTTTTGTAGTTGTAATGCAAATGACTGTCCTCCTATTACTATGCACTTTATGAGTATTCCCTCTTCAACTTCCCTCTTTCAGTCTAGTTGCTGGGTAACGGCTGGACTTTGCCCCTGCAAACTAAAGCGAAGATCTTCCCCCTAATCCCTTGCAATTTACCAGATATTTCCTTGTAATTTCAACACTGTATTCATTTTATTTTCTGAATAGTTGCAGTGTAATGGCCAGGCATTTCCCTGCAAACTCAAGCAAATATCTTCCTTCCTATTTCCAAGCAACTGACCAGTACTTTTTTCTGCATAAAAAGATATTCATACTATAAAACACAGATTAAACACAGATGCAGCTAGGGGTGGCCCTAGCTGCATCTGGGTGCAACTGTTAGAATTTAAACATCAAAAAGTATTTTCTTGAAACAAAACATGCATCTTTTGTTTTGAAATGTACAGGTGCATCTAATAAAATATATGAATCATGGAAAAGTTCATTTTTTTCCCGTAATTCAATAAAAAAGTGATACCTTCATATATCGTAGATGCATTACACATAAAGTGAAACACTTAAATACTTTTTTGTTTCAATCTTGACGATTACAGCTTACAGCTAATGGCAATCCAAAATCCAATGTCTCAAAATATTTGAATAAAACATTTACAAAACAGAGATGTTGACCTGAGAAGAGCTCCAATCAACTAATTACCTCCCTAAGCCTTCAATCTCTCAGTCTGGTTCAGTACACACAACCACAGTCATGAAGAAGACTGCTGACTTGACAGTTGTCCAGAAGACACTCATTGACACCCCCCACAAGGAGGGTAAGCCATGGAAGGTCATTGCTGAAAGGACAGGCTGTTCGCAGAGTGCTGTATCAAAGTATATTCATAAAAAGTAGACCTGAGAGGAAAAGTGTGGTAGGAAAAGGTGCACAATGTCACGTCAGCACTGCCACAAGCCCAGTCCTCCGGTTCCCAGCACACCACGCCCCGTCCCACACCTACCCAGTTGCCACGATCGTTGTCTCCCGTTTATTGAGTGCATCTGTTACGTTTGGTTTTTACTACTATTTAGGTACACCCCTGTCACTGATTCATTGTTGAGTATTACTTCAATCATAACGCAGGTCACTCTCTGCCTCAGTTATTTACCCCGTTTTCCCATTTGTTATACCAAGTCGTGTTTGGTGTTTGCCTAAGTATTCGTTAATTACAACGTTTCTTCCTGCACTTGCATCCTGAGCCTGCAGCGTCATTTGTTACACACAAGCAACAGGGATGAGCACAGTCTAGACAGGATTGTTAAGCAATATGTGATAACTAAAACATAGCTAATGAAGGTTGTCGCTAGCAATGTTTTTGTCTATCCTGAACAAATCTTAAATGCAAAATTTGTTTTGAGTGTGATGAGGCTCAAACAAGGGTCCCTTGCATGGAAGTCCATATCTTTAACCACTACACTATTTAAAAAGGGGCAGTCAGTCACTCAGTAAGAGACATGCACTCTTCTTCCCGGCAAAAATTTTGTTGGATACGCCAGTGATAGGGGGTTCTAAGTAAGCTACCTAGCTCAGAACCCCTTAATATTGGCACACCAACGGTGTGACATGCATTTCCTTTAAGATTTTTATAAACAGCTCCTGAAAAAAGTAAGAGACCACCGTACCTTATTGCCTTTCCAAAAAAGTTGAAAAGGAACGTTTTGTGTGAGAAACAGAAGCGTTCAATTTGCAGTGGTCTCTTAATGGTAACCCTTCTGTTCCACACTCAAAACCTTCCTTTTTGATTTTTTTGGAAAGGAAAGAAAAAGGTACAGTGGTCTCTTTCATTAAGGAAATTTGTTGCAGTTGTCTTGGTATGTTATTAGTTTCATATGCAAGTACAAAATACATGAATGGATGCAACACTTGAAACCAGATGTAGCTAGGCTATCCCCACTGCAGCATATGTGTTTTAGGCAGCCTGTGTGTTTTATGCAGAATAAAAGTACTGGTCAATAGCTTAGAAATCTTTAGGGAGATCTTTGCTTGAGATTGCAGGGACAATGCCTGGCCATTACACTGCACCTATGCAGAAAGCAAAATGAAAACAGTGCTGAAATTACAAGGAAACAACTGGTAAATAGCAAGGTAATGGGAGGTGATATCTTTACTTTAGTGTGCAGGGCCAATGTCTGGCTGTTACACTTCAACTATGCAGAAAGTAAAATAGAAATATCTTCCCTCCTATTAATAGTAAGTTAAAAGGAGGGAAGATATTTGATTTAGTTTTTTGCAAATATTTTTTGTAAATTACAATCGAATAATGAGGGAAAAAATTACGTATAACATATTAACCAAAAAAGAAAATTTAATCTGTGCCTCCGCTTTCCGAGCTCTTGCTTTCTCAGGACATTCTCCAACATCTGCCACAGTAATTTCTGAATGTTTAGGATGATGAGCCAAAACAGTCAGTCACAACTGATATTCTGGACTGTGTATGTCCTTATAAGAGCCTTCATCTGTGTCAACCCAAGGAATAGTTTTGTGTTAGTTTATGACTCCTGTTGCCCCTGGCCCTGCAGCACAAAGTTAGATCCACCGTGCAGTTAATATTATTTATTTGGGGATGTCTTAGTCTAAAGGTCATATTATGTCAGCATGTTAGCTTCTAAAATGAGTCAACTGTTTGTGCATAAATGTTTTCTTATTTTCTGTGCTTTGATGGGAGGTCCTGGAAAACAGTACTTTGCTGTATTTAGTTAGGTGGTGTGATTCAGCAGAGCTCTCAGCTCTAATTTTTACATTTACATTTTAAATAATTTAGCACATGCTCTTCTCCAGAGCAACTTACAGTAGTCAATTTTCATGCTGGCCCTCCATGCTATTACCAAGATAGCTACAGGGGACTCTGTTCTGAAAATGGCATGCTCATGATTTATACTGTCATCAATTAATTTCTCAGGGTCTGAATTTATACTTACATTTGTCTGTATAATAGACAATTTATAGTAGAATAGAAACCGCCCTTGAGCTCAATGTAAAACAAACCCACGAAGTAGCCTGCCTGTACAAAATAGTGTACCCTTTTTAATGTTGCAGGATCTGAACGATTTTTATGTGTGGCGAGTTTATACTATTAAGCTATGACATTAGACTACACTTAGGCCCATTTGACATGGTCCAACAAAGAACATCAGTTCCTTATTCCGTCTGTTTTCTTTCTTCTGATTAGAACTGACAGAAGTTGAAAACCTACTTTTAAAAACAGTAGATGCCTGGTTGTGGCCACAACCAACATGTGAATTACTCTTGTCAGATTTCAAGCCCTTGACTGCCACAAGAGTCACTATCATTCAAGAGCTGCAGCAGCCCCTCTAACAATTTGTTCTGAAGTTGTAGTGTCAAGCACTGAATCTGGCTTTTCGATTTTGGTTCTATGAAGTTTAACTTTTGTATCTGTCTAACAGTTTTTATTTTCATTTTAACCCTGGTAAGTTGACTAAAGCAGTTTTATTTACCAACAATTTAGAAATCTAGTTAGTTGAGAAGGGGGGATCCTTACTATTCTGATTATTGTAAATGAGGCCCAGTTCAAAAGGCCCCAGATGACATGAGGCTGTTTCTTCTTTTTAATTCAGATTTTCTACTAATATGTAAAACTTTGCAGAAACAGAATGGGAATCATGTCAAAAAATTAACATGGCATTGTGTTCCCCACGGCAAGGAGGCTTGTTTCTGCCCATGTCTATCAGGCTTACATACCCAATAGCAAGCAACAAAAGGTGAAACCCACTCACCATTGCTGTATCAATGAGAGGTTTTCTCAGGGAAAGCTGTACATGGTCCAATTTACATTTCTCTTTTATGCACAAAAACAAAATCTCTTGTATTTACTGATTCAGTTAGGCTTCACACCGACCCGCATTTGTTATTAGGCAGCCTTGCAATTTTACTATTTACAATGGGTATGAATACATTTGGAGTAAAAGTTACTGCCTCACAGTTAATTGTGTCATTGCAAAATTGGCGTAAAGCAAATTATGCTACTGGGCGCCTGTTAACTGAATTAAGGTAGAAGACCAGACATATCGTGACAAGAACCAATATTTAATCAGATGTGGTCCGGAGGACACATATCCTGATATTGACTTTCTCGAGTCCACTGTTAATCTTGGTGTTGAGGCAGTGACTTAGTCTGCAGTGACTAAAGTCATTAAATCTGGTCCCACTCTAAACGTGTTTCAGTGGCTACGCATCCACTCAACCTCTCACTCAACTACAAATGTGTTTCCCTCAGAATTTGCTTCCCTCTCAATCTTCCTTGTGCTTGTTCCTTGTCATACCTTTTATTCAAGGGGTCATAATAGCTGATAACTGCAACTATTCAACTTTGTAGGAGTGAAATAGAAAGCACTCTTATGTGCCAAGTGCTAAATAGCGGAGATTGAGGCGTTTCGTGTGTTTCAATGAAGGACAGGACCGGCGCATGGACCGGGGTTTCAGAAACTCTGTCACTTACAGTCGTCATTCTATACATAGCACCAGCCTATTCTCATTTTTATACGCCTCAAACGATGCTCCTCTGATGGCAATGGGTTGATGGCTCGGTTCGCAACTGGATTGCAACAGTTTGCGATTCCCCGTGGGTGTGGTAAGTGTCATCACCCAGACATGGTTCTAATTGCTTATTCAGTTCATGTTTTGCAGTTGGCGACACAGGAAGGGCAAATTATTTTATACAGTTCTTTTACCAGATAAGTATCCTAAGACCGCTTTGTATTTACAGTACCGATCTTGGAACAATAAGGTTAACTGTGTTGCTTAGGGACAAAACAACATTAGATTACGTTTTCTGGCCCAATGTTCATGACCACTAGGCTACCCTGCTGCCCCATTTGTTGAGTGCCAAGAGGGTGGTTACTTACCCCTTATACTGCAGGACTGTTGTGATGAAGCGCTACTAATCAGAGTTGACATACAGACGATAGTTGTAAAATTGCACCGCAATAAATATTATGGTATGAAGACGCATCATATTATAAGGAATTTATTAAGATACTTTATGAGGAGATAAGTATGTTGGCAACAAGCCCTCTGCCTAATGGTAATGCATGGTGTGGACATGATTTCCATCCTTCAACCCTCACTGCACACACGTAGCCAAATGAGTCCACTCATGCTGGGGTACAGAGATAAGTAACATGACGTCCCTAGTTGATATTGGCTGCAGACAAGATTTCACTTAAAGCAAAAATACATCTGTTAAACCATTGGTATAGTGTATGAGTGATATACTATGGATATCCCTTGGCCTTTAACAGTGATGTGAATCACACTACTGCTCTCAATAATACATGCATTACTGATTTTCTGAATGACTTTTCACAAACGTAACTCAATTATGGTTAAGTTGAATAAGAGTAGTCTAAACTGCCTTTCTATCATGGCTTTTTGCAACCCACGGCCAGCCTGATAACAATTTGTTCTTGTAACCATTCAGGTTTTAGCCTATTTGGAATATACAAATTTGAGGTAGCAGCCTCCTCTGTCAAATACAAGTTGAAGACCACAAATATGTTAGTTTTTTTAATCAATCTTTATCATATATATTATTAGGAATCCATGTGAATCATAGCTGGTCTATCTTAAGCACAGACAGAACAAAATGTGAACTAACTTTAAGGTATTTAGACATTTAATGGAGACTGTAGAACATTTTTATCAATTCAAATTGTAACTGTCAAATTCAAAAACTAACAGTCGTTCCAGCAAGAAAACACAAGCATAGTGAAGAAAGGTAGAACGTGCTAGTAGCCTACATGCATGTTTTTGCCGGACCACATAAGTGGAGCCGGCCAAGAAGAGCGAATTTATCTTACTGATTGAGTGAGTGAGTGAGTGAGTGAGTGATCGACTGACCGACCGACCCCTTGTTAAATAGCGGAGTGGTTAGCGAAGTGGACCTTCAAACTATAGGTTGCGTGTTCTCCTCACAGGCTAAGCAAAGTACACATCATGAATAACTCAGTATAGATGAAAACTTTGCTGACTTAAACCTTCAATATATACATTATAGTAAGTCTGAAATAAAACAGTTTATGGATAAACTTCGCTTAAGGTTCCAACTTGCACATTGTAGAATAATCAACTTAGCCTACCTTCACAGATTGAAAAACAAGAAACAAGATAAGCCTAATTCCGCTGGCCTGCAGTAGGAAGTGCTGCCGTCTCGACATTTGAACATGGGTCACCCACGTGAAAGGCTATAAGTTTGACGGGTGTCAGTATAATCTCTTGTGTCTTTAACCACTACACATGTCAGCAGTCGCTAGACCCCTTTGAGCATTGTGTTAAACTGAATAACTTTTCTCATTTGATTTACCTCCACCACAGCGTCTATGAATTGTATGGCTTTTGCCACTGGCCGTTTTAACAGCATATTAGACCCTAATAGGTTTACTAGTATCTACTATCTTCCTAGGAATATTCATAAGATTTGAGCAATGTCTAGTGGGTCTGAAAATGACATTTTCCATGCCAGAAAAAGTTGCAATTTAACCGTGTACAATTTTAGTTAAGGCTTACTATTACGTGACTACTGTATGTTGTAGCCCGCAAATGTGTCTGTCTACCCTGACCCAAAACGCAAGCATGGATGCGTAGTTTGAAAATCCACCAGAAACAGTTGCAATATAACAGGTGAGCTGTTTTATTGCAGTGTTACTATAATGTCGATACTGAAGCTTTTAGCCATCAAAGTTTTCGTTTTTATGGAATAACTCATAATGCATACTTCACTTTGCCTGTGAGGAGATCCGAACACAGGACCTATAGTTTGCAGTTCCGCTTGAATTCGTATTGAATTTTATGCCAGCAACACAATAACGTTAGGACTGGGGCAGGTTTACCACTGTGTTGCATCACCTCTTCTTTTAACAATACTCTATAAGCATTTGGGAACTGAAGAAACCAATTGTTGTAGTTTGGAATGGTAAATGTTTTCCGCTGTTATAGGATTTCCGCTGTTCCCCCAACAGTTTGGGGTCTCTTCTAAAGTATTTTTCTTTTCATAATGTGCAGACATGCCAGTTGGGCATTGTCTTTCTGAAATAAACAAGCCCTTCCCTGAAAAAGACATTTGGATGCCAGCATATGTTGCTCCAAAACCTGTATATATTGTACAGCATTAATGGTCCATTCTCAGATGTGCAAGTCACCCATGCCATGTGCACTAATGCACCCCCATACCATAACGGATGCTAGCTTTTCAGCCTGATGGTCCCTCTCCTCTAGTCTGGAGGACACGGCATCCATGATTCTAAAACATAATTTAATCAGCTCGGTGCCCAGAGAATACAGCAACCGTTCCGGAACTTGTTTATGTATGGTTTCTTGGCATGGTAGAGATTTAACTTGTATTTGTGGATGCAGCGACGTACTGTGTTCAAAGACAATGCTTTTTAGAAGTGTTCCCGAGCCCATGCAGTGATTTCCACTACAGAATCGGTCTGTTTTCAATGCAGTTCCTTCTGAGGGCCCAAAAATCACAGACATGCAATATTGGTTTTCAGCCTTGTCTCTTGCATACAGCTATTTCTCTTGATTCTCAGATTCTTTTAATGCTATTATGTTCTGTAGATCCCCAAAACCTTCGCAATATTACATTGAGAAGTGTTTTTCTTAAATTTTTGCACTATTTGCCCATGTTGTTGGACTATTTGCCTAGTCTTTCACAGAGTGTTGAACCCCTCCCCATTCTCACTTCTGACAGAGCCTTCCACCCTGGAATGAACTTTTAATACCCAATCATGTTACTGAGTTATTGCCAAATGACCTAATTAGTTGTAAGATATTTCACCATGTTTAGTTTAGCATTACACAACATTTGATATGTTGTCTTTGTACTATTTTCTATTGAATATAGTGTTTAAATAATTTGCCCACCATTGCATTCTGTTTTTATTTACATTATACACAGCGTCCATACTTTTTTGGAAACAAGGTTGTAGATGGTTAGTTAATTGCTAACACTATCAAGATATGAAATTGTGAAAGTGATGTATTTTATGGGATGGATGGGAATTCACTGTGGTATTATTGCCTTTACGTACATTTTTAAACTGTACAAAACTTTATACTCACTAGGCTAAACGGGTGAATGAATAATTGTCCCTCAGTGTATGGATGAAATAAAACAAGATGAAAAAGGCCAATTTATGTGGGCAAATGCAAATTAAACTTTCTCTGTACTTTATGCCATAATCCAAAACACAATGTTCTTCCCTTTGAACTGGTTCTCTTAAAGGGTACATGGTAATCATTCCAAAGTATCCTTTTTTTACTTGTACATAAAGCACAGAGAACAGGGAACGCAATCTAGTGGAGATATTTGCAGAACCTACAGTAGCAGGGGCCTTGAATTCTGTCAAGGCTAATCCGTCTGAGGCACAATTAAGAGTGATTTGGGCTCTTTTGATGTTCTTCCTCCATTCATTTCAAAGTACACAGCAAGAAATGGCCACACCAATTGTTAAACTTTAGGTTTAGGGTGTTCAAGCGCTTTTGATTCAGGTACTGTAACTACAGTGAATCAATTTCTCTTCATTTTTCTTAAAGTATAATAAAACAAGTTTATTAAGTGAAATAACAGCAATTTCAGCAATCTTTGCTAGAGGAACCACATAACAATTCCCACCAAGTGGTAAACCTTATTATAAATGTACATCCCTGCTTAATATTTTGCTGGAATAGTGTGTTCGGTGTTAATAGAATAAAATATAATTGCCAGTTATAAAATGAAATCTTCAAAGTTCTTCATACTGTAGATGGCTTGCAGTTTAGATAATTGTTAGATAACGTGTATAGTCTATATTTCATCATTGTGTGAGTGTTTCCTGTGCATCTACCCTGACTGAAGCGTTGGTCTCTCTACCTATGTATTGCGACTGGTCTGCTCACGCAGGGCCATTTGTAAAAAAGATTGTGGTTAAACATTGCTTTACTGCACTTGACTTTTATGCAAATTCTTTGATCCTTTATTTAAAACAGGTAGGTCTCATTGAAAATGACACAACATCTCTATTTAAACTGCACAATATACGTGTTAGTATCCAAGCTAAAACATCTACGTAGCTCAAGCCATACTGTTCCAGATTGAGATCGTGCTCAGCACATCACACACAAAGATTTTATGTTTTACTATAGTTTTGGGATGTAAAACGATTTGTCAAACTTTTGTTATATACACACACACACACACACACACACACAGACACACAGACAGACATTCACACCCCAGAGGCCTCATGGCTGATTTTCGAGCTCGTAAAACCTCGCCGTGAGCATCGACATGCTCCTCCCATATAATTACAGTCTCACCACTATATCACGCAGGCAGTGAGGGGTGGGAGCCTAATTGGTGAGGCTGTCCTGTCCTGCGCCTGCCATAAACTGTTATTATCAACCAAAATCAATGCTGAGAGATGCCCATTCCTCTTCATTGCTATCTCCTAATGTCAAAACTCATAATTTCCCAACCGCCCCGTAATAGCAGCCTTCTACATCAGTACTAGTTATAAACCCAAGGTGAGGCGATACAGATCTGGAAAAAATTAAGAGAACATGGCAAAATGATCAGTTTCTCTGGTTTTACTATTCATAGGTATGTATTTGAGTAAAATTACATTATTTTTTTGTTCTATAAAATGCTGACAACATTGCTCCTTAATTCCAAATACAAACATTGTAATTTAGAGTATGTATTTGTATAAAATAATAACTTGTCAAAATAACCAAAAAAAATGCATTATTTTCAGAACTCCAATAATGCAAAGAAAACAAATTCATATTCACTTTTCAACAACAAAATACTAATGTGTTAACTTAGGAAGAGTTTATTCCAATATTTGGTGGAATTACCCCTAATTTGTAATAACATCTGTCATGCGTCTTGGCATGCTTTCCACCAGTCTGTCACAATGCTTTTGAGTGACTTTATGCCACTCCTGGTGAACCAATTCAACTAGTTCGGCTTTGTTTGATGGCTTGTGACCATCCATCTTCCTCCTGATCAGAGGTTTTTAATGGGGGTCAGGTCTGGAGGTTGGGCTGGCCATGAAAGAGTCTTGATCTGGTGGTCCTCCATCCACACCTAGATTGACCTGGTTGTGTGGCATGCTGGAAAATCAATTTCTGAGGGTTGGGGAACATTGTCAGAGCAGAAGAAAGCAGATGTTCTTCCAGGAAAACCTTGTACTTGGTTTGATTCCTGGGTCCTTCACAAAGACATATCTGCCCAAATCTAGCCTTGCTGAAGCATATCATCACCAATCCACCACCAAAGTCCACAATGGGTGCAAGACACAGTGGCTTGTTGGCCTCTTCAGGTCTCTGTCTAACAATTAGACAACCAGGAGTTGGGCAAAGCTGAACATTTGAAGAAGATGATTCCTGATGGTTGATAATGGTTCAATCCGTATGGTCTTTGGCAAACTGTTTGAGAGTTGACAAGCATTCCTCTAGTGTACAGGCTAACCTTGGGGTCATTTCCTAAGAAAGACTTTTGATTCAACTTTGTCATTGTCAAGTACAATGAAATGCAGTTAGCATCAAACCAGATGTGCAAATAGAAGAGGGCAGAACATTTACAAGTATTAACTATAATGCATCTACAAGTGGGACGTATACAGTGCCTTGCAAAAGTATTCACCCCCCATTGGCTTTTTACTTATTTTGTTGCAATACAGGCTTTAGTTCAATGTTTCTTTTAATCAGAATTTTATGTGATGGATCAGACCACAATAGTCTAAGTTGGAGAAGTGAAATTAGAAAAATAGAAATGTAAAACTATTTTCTAGAAATACAAAACTGAAAATTGCATATGTATTCATCCCCTTTGTTATGAAGCCTTAAAAAGCTCTGGTGAAACCAATTACCTTTAAAAGTCACATAATTAGTGAAATGATGTCCTCCTGTGTGCAATCTAAGTATCACATGATCTGTCACTACATATACACACCTTTTTTGAAAGGCCACAGAGGCTGCAACACCTAAGCAAGAGGCACCACTAACCAAACACTGTCATGAAGACCAAGGAACTCTCCAAAGAAGTAAGAGACAATATTGTTGAGAAGTAAAAGTCAGGGTTAGGTTATAAAAAAAGATTCAAATCTTTGATGATCCTCAGGAGCACCATCAAATCTATCATAAATGAATGGAAAGAACATGGCACAACAGCAAACCTCCCAAGAGACAGCTGCCCACCAAAACTCATGGAACGAGCGAGAAAGGCAATAATCAGAGAGGCAGCACAGAGACCGAAGGTAACCCTGGAGGAGCTGCAGAGTTCCACAGCAGAGACTGGATTAACTTTATATAGGACGACCATAAGTCGTACGCTCCATAGAGTTGGGCTTTATGATAGAGTGGCCATTACTTTCAGCAAAAACCTAAATGGCATGTTTTGAGTTTGCATAAAGGCATGTGGAAGACTCCCAAAATCTATGGAGGAAGGTGCTCTGGTCTGATGAGACTAAAATTGAACTTTTTGGCCATCAAAGAAAACGCTATGTCTGGTGCAAACCCAACACATCACATCACCCAAAGGACACCATCCCCACAGTGAAACATGGTGGTGACAGCATCATGCTGTGGGGATGTTTTTCAGCAGCCGGGACTGGGAAATTGGTCAGTGTTGAGGGAAAGATGGATGGTGCTAAATACAGGGATATTCTTGAGCAGAACCTGTACCACTCTGCATAATTTGAGGCTAGGACGGAGGTTCACCTTCCAGCATGGCAATGACCCCAAACACACTGCTAAAGCAACACTTGAGTGGTTTAAGGGGAAATATGTAAATGTGTTGGAATGGCCTAGTCAAAGGCCAAACCTCAATCCAATAGAAAATCTGTGGTCAGACTTAAAGATTGCTGTTCACAAGTACAAACCATCCAACTTGAAGGATCTGGCAAAGTTTTGCAAGGAGGAATCGGTAAAAATCCAAGTGGTAAGATGTGGCATGCTCATAGAGACTTATCAAAGGCGACTTGGAGCTGTGATTGCTGCTAAAGGTGGCTCTACAAAGTATTGACTTCAGGGGGGTGAATTGTTATGTACATTTACTTTTTCTTTTGTGTTTGCTTCACTATAAATAAAAAAAACATCCTCAAAGTTGTGGGCATATTCTGTAAATTAAATGATGCAAATCTTAAAAGAATCCATGTTAATTCCAGGTTGTGAGGCAACAAAACACAAAAAATGCCAAAGGGGGGAATACTTTGGCAAGGCACTGTGGATGTGCAAATGGTCATTTTTAAATATGTTTAAGAATATCAATATTGCTATCACAATATTCATGATCAATATCGCAATATCACATTTTGTCAAAATCGTGCAACCCTACTCTCTATAGCCAGCAACCAGGAAGCCTAAGCTAAAATTTGCAAGGCTAAGAATAACGTTGAATTCTGAGATAGCACTGTTTTTTTGGAACAGCGCTATTTTTACTATTATTATTATGAACTTCATTCTTTATCAGGCATTAGTGCGGAACCGCATTCTGACTGGTGAGTAATTTCAAAATGCTGTATTAGTTTTTTTTACTGACCAAATCCTAACTAGTGGAGCATTATATAAGCAACATTCTACCATAAAAATGATTATTACAATCAACATACCACATTATCAACAACCAACAATGGCTAGTCATCAAGTGCAATGAACTCAGCAAGAGCCTCTGCTCGTCCATTTGTTTCTGCGGCTGTCTCTGAACATTTTATTTTGCTTCTCCAGTGTTTGCTGCAAAGTTAGATGTTGTTCTGGTTCTGCGCTGCTAGCATTTGCATACTCCTTGGGCTCTGTGCTGTGTTGTGTCTAAAGACGTTTATCAAATTGCTTGTGTAAAATGAGTGTATATACTTTCCTCCTCTTGACAATTTAGCAGAGCAGAGCTTGCGCTCGGCTTTACTTGTGTCATTGCTGACCTATCCATCTTCACGCTCTACCAGAGTTCTATATTCTATACTTATGCATCCAGAGGCAACACAACCATCAAGTTTCACTTAATGTTTCAATGATGTGGTATCGGTGCGTGATATCGGCCTATTTCTATGAGTACGCGCACAAGAACACAAGCCCAGTACTGGCCCGATACTGGTATCTGTGCATTCCTAGTAATAATTCCCCCAAAAAAGAAGTCTCTGCAGTCCAGATTTATGCCAGATAACTTGAAAAAGGACCCGCGTTTAAAAATAGTGAACCTTTCCTTTAATGTTAACTATTTTAAGGGACCTTTACTTATAAATCATTTTATGAATGCTGCGAATGCCCATTGTAACTTTAAAAAGATGGGCAATGCATTGTTATATTTTCCTGCAGAACCTGGTATAAAAATACAAATACATCACAAGACATATATAAATATTCATGTGAAATATATACATGTGTATTTAAGTCGATTAGTAGTGCAAGTGGTCAATTAAAAATAATTGTCTCTGCCCTGTCTTTCTATCGCTCATTATTTCTTTGTAGCTTATCTTCACTTTCATTTATTTTCACACTCAATCTTTCTCTTCTGTATTCACTCATTGCCCTCTATCCATCTCTGTGTTCTTCTATTTTGTACGTTTTCTCTTCTCCCCTTCCTCACTCCTCTCCTTATTCTCGCTTTCCTCTCTATCCATCTTTCTCTCAGTTGCTTTGTGATGCCTGCATGGGATTCTAAATGGGTCTCCACAGAGAGGCCCATTGCACCTTGAGGCCATGCCCCCTTCTTCTGTTGCTGACGGAGCCCTGCTTCCTGCCATCATGCAGCTTGCATCATGCATCATGAATGGGGATACTACTCCATGCTGCGCAACCTCGATAAGCAGTCTCAGTGCGCTATGGCAGGCAAAATCAGAGGTTGTTTATTCATCAAGTCAGGTGGCAACCCCCGGCAATCAATAGCAACCCCCTGTGATATCAAAAAGGCCCTTCACAGGAAATATTATGCCCTGGGGTTTTGATTTTGAGTATGTGTGAAACTCTTTTTACTGATGCGCATTCGGCGGGGAGTCTATTGACCACCAAAGAGTTGTACATACAGTACATACGCCGCTGTTATTATGGCTGCTTGATGTCTGACTGCTGTTTAAATGACTCTTGATGTGTTAATTTACAAGCTGTTTACTTATTGTACCTTTTTGTGGGAGCTACCCATTCCTCACTGTATGCATACGGTAAGTATTGAATTCCCGAAATGTCCTTGAATTAGACTGAAATCAGAAAATACAACTATACCGAAAGCGTTAAAACTGTGTCTGCCTTGTGTAAACAGATTTAGAGAGAGAGGGAAAGGGAGAGAAAGAAAGAAAAAATGAGGGAGAAAGTGATGATGCAATAACAGCCTTTTCTGTCGAAGCAGCATCCATGCCATTTATCATCTTAATGCAGTACCGATGGAGTAGCCCACTGACGTGCTAGATCAGGTTAAATGATGACACAAACCGACTGTAGAGCAATTCATCATACTCAGGGGGAGCGCTCTGTAACCAACCCTGTTGATATTGAGCACGAAGAGTGGCCGAGAGCGGAGCTGGGTTATAGTACTCTTGAGATCTCTGTAGGTACCTTCAGCTATGCACACGTCCCTCCACCTTAGGAGCTTTCCAGTTCTTAAGCTGTGGGGCTACTTGCACTACACTTAGAGTGACGTTGTTCAAATGGAGAAATTTAGGAACAGTAGTTAATGTTCCCAGGAGATTTCCTGAATTTTGGGAATTGTATTAACTGAATATTATTAGCTATACAACTGAAACCTAATAATACATGAAGGGGAAACTGAGTGAACAAACAACACAACATGTTGATTCTTTATTAAAGTTATGCAACACCCAATGCCAGTTGAATGAATACACTGGAAGTGGAAGCTGTATTACACCACAGACACTGCACAGAAAAGACTATCCTTCAAGGCTCACCGCTCAAGCGAGAACAAAACTTATGAGAGAAGCTATAGCTAGGCCAACAATCAATTTTAAGAAGCTACAGAGCAAGAAAGAAGTCATTACTCAAAAAGTACAATCTCAATGCATGACAGTGACCCAGCTAAGACATTTGAATACACTCACCAAAATGATTATTAGGAACACCAGTTCAATTTCTCATTAATGCAATTACCTAATCAACCAATCACATGGCAGTTGCTTCAATGCATTTAGGGGTGTGGTCCTGGTCAAGACAATCTCCTAAACTCCAAACTGAATGTCAGAATGGGAAAGAAAGGTGCAATTTTGAGCATGGCATGGTTGTTGGTGCCAGACTGGCCGGTCTGAGTTTTTCACAATCTGCTCAGTTACTGGGATTTTCACGCACAACCATTTCTAGGGTTTACAAAGAATGGTGTGAAAAGGGAAAAACATCCAGTATGCGGCAATCCTGTGGGCGAAAATGCCTTGTCGATGCTAGAGGTCAGAGGAGAATGGGCCGACTGATTCAAGCTGATAGAAGAGCAACTTTGACTGAAATAACCACTCGTTACAACCGAGGTATGCAGCAAAGCATTTGTGAAGCCACAACATGCACAACCTGGACGCGGAAGACCCCACCGGGTACCGCTCATCTCCACTACAAATAGAGCTCACCAAAATTGGACAGTTGAAGACTGGAAAAATGTTGCCTGGTCTGATGACTCTTGATTTCTGTTGAGATATTCAGATGGTATAGTCAGAATTTGGTGTAAACAGAATGAGAACATGGATCCATCATGCCTTGTTACCACTGTGCAGGCTGGTGGTGGTGGTATAATGGTGTGGGGGATGTTTTCTTGGCACACTTTAGGCCCCTTACTGCCAATTGGGCATCGTTTAAATGCCACGGCCTACCTGAGCTTTGTTTCTGACCATGTCCATCCCTTTATGGCCACCATGTACCCATCCTCTGATGGTTACTTCCAGCAGGATAATGCACCATATCACAAAGCTCAAATCATTTCAGATTGGTTTCTTGAACATGACAATGAGTTCACTTTACTAAAATGGCCCCCACAGTCACCAGATCTCAACCCAATAGTGCATCTTTGGGATGTGGTGGAACGGGAGCTTTGTGCCCTGGATGTGCATCCCACAAATCTCCATCAACTGCAAGATGCTATCCTATCAATATGGTCCAACATTTCTAAAGAATGCTTTCAGCACCTTGTTGAATCAATGCCATGTAGAAATAAGGCAGTTCTGAAGGCGAAAGGGGGTCAAACATAGTATTGGTATGGTGTTCCTAATAGTCCTTAAGGTGAGTGTATGTTCTGTGTTCAGATGAAGCCAATATAGGTTTACGCCAAGCATGCCAAAAAGCACTAACACTGCACAACACAGTATACCTAAAGTGCAGTAAGGTAGTGGTAACTTCATGTTGTGGGGATGCTTCTCATCAGCAGTAAACCATCTTCAGACTGCTAAAAAAACTGAAGGTTGAAAAAAAATTCACCCTTCAGTAGGACAATGATCCTATGCACAAGGCCAAAGCAACATTGAAATATGTATATAATAAAAATGTGAGTGTTTTATAATGGCGAGATCTAAATCTTATTGAGAATCAGTTACAGTATTTTTAAGTTTCAGTTTACAAGCCTCATCCAGCGTTGTCAACCATAACACCATGGAGAAAATCTGCCTTAAGAAGAATTGGCCCAAATCTTTGACAATGTGTGCAAGGCTGGTACATACCTACAGACAGCAGTGAAAGGTGACAGTACCAAATATTAAGATGGGTTGAATACTTATGCAAGCAACATATTTCAGTTTTGTTATTTCCATAACAAATATTTTCCAACAAATGTCATCTTATAATAACAGACTTTTAATGTAATTGTTTAGAAAATATAATCAGTTATCAGTGGAACATTTGCAAATCAGTGATTACTTTGCTCAAAATGGAACAGACAAAACAATGTGGCAGGTAAACAGTTTAAACCTTTTTTCATCACATTTACGTAATTTAGCAGACACAGAATGACTTACAGGTGCGAGTGTTTGCATTTTCCCACGTAAGTTGAACTCCCAATCTTGGGGTTGCAGGCACAATGCTATAGTAACTGAGCAACACAGAGCAATTAGTATTGTGGAGTGTGGGTTGCAAATTTGTCAACAAAATTATTCTTATCCCATTTTGTTAGGTTGTGTGATATGTTGTTTGCACAACTCTATAGGTAGAATTAATATCATAGCTTCACCATGGAATGGCAAGTCTGAAAGCGAGTGGTTTTGAGACATAGGGACAACATTTTACACAACTTTCAGGGGCTGTTTTTGACGTGACAGCAGCCCTTTTACAACCAGGTCAAACAGTTTTACAAATTCCCTATCACTCTTCATGTGATTATTGTTAATTGCCAAAACCATACCATTTAACATGTTTCTAAAGCACTTTTGAAAATTCCTCAAACCAACTAATACTAAACCTAAACAATTCGGAATGTTTCTGCTCCCAGTTTTTTATAAAAAATGTTACTGTCCAATAAATCCATATTTGCATATTCTATTGTTAATGTTGGTGGAGGCATTGTTGTTATAAAGACCATTATTCAAACTTGTTTTAAGGTTCTCTCCATCCATGATGAGATAACCTATATAATTCCTCTGTTGGGTGTCAGAAGCTTTGGAAATTACTTAGTCATCATTTTCTATACGATCTCCTGCAATGAAAGGCTAAAGTAATTTGAAAGCAGGATACAATTATTCATAGCACAGATGGGGTCTAACAATATATTGATGTGCCACTGCAGTAAATTAGCTTAACAGAATTACTATTTACAATGCATGTATCAGCACTGATGACACCAGTCGACACCACGATGGTAGGCCTGTTCCGTTACAATGGAACAGGCCGGGTCAATAATGTGCAGCAGCACCTGTACTTTTTGAAGAGACTGAAGAAAGCCCACCTGTTACTGCTGCACAATTAAGAGCATTCTGACGTACTGCTACACATTGTTGTTTAGCGGTTGCCCCTATAGCCGACCGGAACGCCCTGCAACAGGTGGTGAAAACACTGTGCCAAGCACCTCACTGGTGCCGAGTTTCCAGCCATCGTAGACATTCAGTACGGAATCATCAGAGATCATTCTCACCCATCCCACAAACTGTTTGCCCTCCTACCATTAGGCACTATAGTTCTCTTCATTCCCGCACCAGCAGGCTCAGGAAGTTTCTTTCCATCAGTTGTAACCCTGCTGACCTCTGTGACCCATGACTAACCATACCCCACCTGCCTCTCAGGGACCTTGTTGCACTACTCTCTTTGTACTACTCTGACACTGCCTCAGTGCTGCTGTCCTCGCATTTTAGTTGCACATGCAACTTCAACATTCAGTTTTCCTATTTGTACATTTAGAATTGCCATTATACTTCATATTTTTATGGTTGTTACGTACGGATGCCTACCTTGGGACTTCTTTGCTGCTATCGCTACATCCCAGTTGCACATGCTACCTTGCTCCTTCAATTTGCCTCGATTGCACATCTAGAATGCGATTAAGAATTGCCATTTGTTCCCGCACAACTATTATTCCACTTGAAACGTAGATTATACATAATGCTTGCAAATTTTCTGCCCTCTTCTATTTGCACTTCTGGTTAAATGCTAACTGCATTTCGTTGTACTGTACTTGTATTTATTCAGTGATAATAAAGTTGAATTTAATCTTATTAATAAACAGAGGCTAAAAGGCAGTTATTGTCAGTGATTACCTTACAGAAGTTGGGTGTAAAAAGTAACTTTTTTATACACTTTTGAGGCTAGAACATCACATAGGCAGTTGTGTAATTCTAGGAATTTGCTGACATGTTCAATACCACAATTCTGGGAAGGTGCAGAGCCTGATATGATTGGTTGTTTATTGGTGTCTAACAGATACCCAATCAGTTCTTTTGACCCCGCTTTGCATATGGTCGCTGCCTTTACTCCTCTATTCTTCTGTAAGCAAACATTGCCATGTAAGAACTCTGGACAATATTCTCTCAAACTGGAGCAAAGTATAAAATGCTTCCACATAACTCAAAACATTTATTACATACCGATGTGGTATTTATGGTGCCTCAATACAAAACTGCACAGAAGATATTAAGCTAGCAAGCCAAATAGCTAGCTGTTTAGAAAACTTTACTGGCAAAATCTCAGGAAAAATAGCAGCAGTGATTTGGCATGTCGGGGCATTGGATCAGAGCTGACCCAAATAAACTACAGATGAAATGCAACTTAAGAAATACTTGAACACACAAGCCTGCCGATCTCTGTCTGACCTAAGAACCAGTAGTCAAAGTCCAAGGCGTTGTTGGTTGCTTGCACCATCCACAGCCAGGGATGTGCCTCCCCTCTCACCCTCCGGCATCACCTGCAGGGGCTCCCAACTGATAAGATAATGTATTTTCTAACTTTGTAGAGACACCTCTGATCAAAAATGATTCACTCAACACAACAAAGACTCTTTTCCCCCTTCCTATTCTTTTCTATTTTCTTCCTATTCTCCCTCAGTTTTCTCGTCTGCCACATACAAATGTGTGCGCAGCACACATTTACTGCCACACAACTTTTCTGGGTAGCTTGAGACAAACCAGATAGTTAGCTACAGCAAGCAGCCAGGGTCCTTTCTATATGAATCACAATCTCTGGAAACAAGAACTAATGGCCAACTACAGTAGTTTGCTGACAGCATGAAACCTAACAAGGAAACTTCATTTTCAAGATTGAGCAAACAATAATTCTTGGTCCTCGGCTAATGTGACCATAACCACGTAACCATGAAGAGGCTTGCACACTGAAGGGGCAACCTAAGATGGTTGTGCTGTAAGGATTATTTTTTGCTGGCGGCAGGCAGTGTGACGTAAAGTGCGATTGCAAGACAAAGCAACAGTGGGTGGTCTCGGAACCAGACAGGATTTTGTATCATCTGGGGCAAAGTTCCACCTTGTCATGATCTGTGATTGTAGTTCTACGCTATACCGCTCCGGAAAAAATTAAGAGACCACTGCACCTTCTTTCCTTTCCAACATTTTTTTAAAGTTTTGAGTGAGGAACAGAATCATTCAATTTGCAGTGGTCTCCCAATTTTAACCCTTCTCTTTTTCACTTAAAACCTTCCTTTGCAACTTTTTTTCCAGGGCTGTATACAGAGTTAGCTATGGCAAGCAGATGGAGCAGTTTGAATGACATTGGAAGAAATATGAGAAAACAAACTATTTTGCTGACTATATAGTTTAAAACTGCAGATCTTTCCTTACTAGGCTGAGTAAGCAAACGTAAAAGGGCACTGTGAAGAATCATGCCTCTAATGTTTCACAAGACTGAATTCAAACAATAACGCAACTTTTCTCCTCTTCAGAGTATGTCAATGCAAGCTGAATGACTGGCGAGAAAGTTTAAGTTGGGAATATCGCAGGCACGAAAATACATTTGAAACATTAACAATAACTGCTGATGTTTTTTGGTCATTTCTGGTATTTATGTTAGTAGTATGGTTAAAATCTTATGGCCCTTTCTTCATCAAGACAATTTTGTGAAACTTACACAAATATTATTGCTGAAGAAACAAGGCTGTTTGTGGCTGTTCCAGTAAAATAAAGAAAGACTGTTGATGGTCTGTCTGGGTCTAAAGGGTAATTGACTGTTTTAATTTTTACTTAAAAATGCGGAAATGTATATGGAGAATGCCTTGTATGCTTACAGATAATATTTCTAGCGTCTGGAATTTCTGCAGCCTTCAATATAGAATTCTGCATAAAAAACAAATTCTATTTAATTAGATGTTTAATTAGATATATTTATATTTAATTAGATGTGTCCTAATGACACCATCCATAATACAAAGCAGCTGATCAATGATGGTTTGTGTCCATATTGTGATGGCTGCTCCGTGTGGCTCTGCGTGCTCTCTCCCTCTCCGGCGCTCCTCATCGTCGGTGTACTAACCGCCGGCTGGAGCAGATGGCAACAGCGCACCCAACACACCCTCACATCTGTTTTGAGTTAGTCATCATGTTGTCTGTTTAGGTTGCTCATTTTCACCCGCGCCTCACAGGTTATTGTGTTTTTTGACATTAGAACAAGATGAGACTAGCCGTTTGTTCTCCGTGTTGTTAGTTTAGTTTTTGCCTCTCCGTTTTATGCACTCGCTACCCTCACACATCACACAAATTCCATTCTTTCGGGTGCGTTACTTTTTTATCCCAGGTCACATTGGCTCTGATTCCAAGTTGTGTATAGTGAATATGGTGTATATTTGGGACAGATTGGCATTATTCAAGCTTGAATTTGGATTTAAACAGCTGATTCAGCTGTTCTTGCATACAATGACCTTTGGTTTAACATTTTATGAATAGTGAATTACCAAAATCTTACCAAAGCAATTATTAGGGTCTGATTTAAAGATGCTACAATTGGAATTGTAATGAACGTTTTCTTCATCTCTGACTGATACTGAGTGTATACAAAGGCCAAGCAGGTCAATAGTTAATGATCTGTG
This sequence comes from Esox niger, assembly GCA_016801105.1. Taxonomy (NCBI): domain Eukaryota; kingdom Metazoa; phylum Chordata; class Actinopteri; order Esociformes; family Esocidae; genus Esox; species Esox niger. The sequence goes on from JACXGJ010000158.1 coordinate 130,114, forward strand.
TCTTTCACTCTTTTAGTAGTATCCAGCCCCGTTGATCCCCACCTCAAAATACACGATGAGCCCACAAAGAAGACAAACAGTCAAGAACAACTCAGCTTCAGTTGTGACAAAGCCATTTGACCCATCTGTTGTATTGTTGTTCAAAAGCAAAGCTTGTCCAAAAGCCATGATGATCTCCTCCAGCTCATCCAGTGACAGGCCCAAATGTACCTGATGTTTCATTTAGTCAGAAAAACATGACTTATTTGTTAGCAATGATCTAATTGGGCTTTGGTCCATCTTTGTTTCCCTGCATTGTACACAGCTAATGCTAGGCTTGGCTAACTCCCAGATGACAGAAACTAGCCTCTCTGTTCACACCAGGTCTCCTCAAGCAGGCAATGAGCTAGGGTTTCCATATTTGCATGCCACCACATCATTAGTGGCAAGCAAAGTCTTGTGGATTCCCTCAAGGGCTCTCCTGCCAATGTCATCTTCATTGGCAATGCAGCTAACTATCAAGCTAGGAGCTAGCGGCTTAGAATCACTACCCGTTTCCCTCAGGTGCTACCCTAATAGGGTTAGAGAAACATAACTCGAAATGGCACCCACATTCTTACATAATGTACATATTTTAAGGGCTACCTATTGGAATGCATGTAGTGCATTGCATTCTAATACGTTCAAATTTCCAAACAGAATTACCAGTTGTCCTGCTATTCTGTTAATGTTTGTTTCATATAAATACAATTTAGCTGTGCTTGCTAAACTGTTAAACATAGCCGTTTTATCCCTTGTGAACTATAGGTGTGTGGCTAGGAAAATAGAACATTTAATTATGATAAAATAAAAACTGATTCTGCCTCCTTGTACACACGCATGTACAGGTTATGTGACTTTGTCTAAGACGTGCCAGTCCATACTGTGAAAGTACTTCTTTTACATATCCCCAGTACTTTAGTAGACGTATTCCCTGTGACAGGAAACCCACTCTACATTCTCAAGCACAAAAGGGTCCTAGAATTAATACAGGTTTTTGTATGCGAGATGCCCCTGCAAGCAGACCCTTGGGAAGCTCCGCATTGGCACCTACAAGAACGTACCCTAAATCCACCAAAACACGCCCATCATCAAATCCCTTCAGATCTTTGTGGAGCGAAGGGTGTCAGCCCTGTCTGTGGTGGACATGTTTGGAAAAGTGGTGGAGATTTAACCTGGCAGCAGAGAAGTCCTACAATACCCTTAACGAGCCCCCACATGTTATGCCCCTCCAATGACTCGGGAGAGGAGGAGGACGCAACTGCCCAAGGCCAAAGAGAGAGGATGTAACAATATCCCTTATCTATTTTTAGTCATGTCTGATATGAGAAACATAAGTGGTTCTGAAATCCAATAAAATTAAATAATAATAATAATAATAATAATAATAATAATAGTAAGTTCCATAGAACCCAATAATCCGCTTGGTTTTGAAATATTTTATTGCAACAAGAAATTATTTTCCTTTACTTGAACCATAATAGAGACAGTTGAATGAGAATGTCAATATTAGTTCACAATAACTCAATGGAGCTGTCTCTCTTGACAGTTTTAATTGCACAACAAAACATACATTTCCTTTAGTCTCATTATACACTAAGTCAAACTATATTTACTGAGCATTAGCTGAATCTAGGGACCAATCAATGTCAACTGTCCAGGTTATGACACATATACATTCAAATGGAGTACTTCTCCATAGGGCACTATTGAGGGAGTAGGGTGCCATTTTAAATGCACACAAGGACTGATGCTAGGGCTGAAAGCAATTAGCCCCCTGTCAAACTAGACGCTGACACAGCAGACAGGGCCTGAAATCTGGAATGAGTGCTGTGATTAGTGAATGGAGCATCAGAGAGGCAGATAGCCTCCCTCAACTGACACTGCAACTGTTTGCCTGTCTATCTGCCCCTCTGTCTTTCTGTCTGTCTGTCTGTCTGTCACATGTATTAACACTTTTTTCAATGTACTTGATTTAATTATTGCAATAATTGAAGATTACTTGCCAATGAGGAAACCTAAACGCTATTCACTTCTTGTTATGTATGTGCTTATGAGCCGAAAATTGATCCCAGGTAATTTCAGTGAATAAGAAGCTTAGGTTTCAAGATTGAATATTAGTTAGGCCAACAATAGCTCTTTAGTCAGTGTCAGATTTAAGTATGTATGTCTGTAACATTCCACTTTTTGACCCTGAAAAACTTGGTTGCATCCGAAGTATGTTCGGGGTTATTGCCCTGCTGCAAGGTGAAGTGTCGTCCAATAAGTTCCTTTATTTGTGTTTGAGCAGACAAAATGGGCCAATTCCAGTGGCAGCCATATTCCCAAAGCAAAACTTCCTCCTCTGTCCACAATACCTACAGAACTCAGCAAGGACTTCTGTGTTTTTAAGGCCATCCTGGTTTTGAAGATAAGTATTGTTTTTTCACACCTTGCAGACTACCCTTTGGATAGTGAATGTCTTGATTAGTGTTGAAGCAGGACCCAAGCAGACTTGAAGGACAAATAAAGGATATAATGGTGGCAGGAAAATCAAAACAAGAAAAGAGTAGGCAGGCAGAATCACAGACTGGGGACAGGGACAAAACACAATTACTGACATAGGGCTAACAGAAGAGGGAAAACGAAATAGGGCGCTAACGAGGACCAACAAGACACAGGTTCATTCAACAAGGACAGGCACAGGTTACGGGTAAGGACTCAAACAAAAACCAAACATATCAGGGCTACAAAACCAAAGCCAAAACAGAACGTTGCAGTGAACTCCTATGCGAATGGTAGCGGCTGAAACATCCATGCTTAACTCCTGGAGTTAGTTATTATTTTGACTATTTTTCCGATGGATTTATTCATCTGAGGGCCAGCTTAACCTGTCTTGACACCTCTTTTGGTCCTCTTGTTCTCATACACCAGCAACTGACTCCAATTTCAAATGCAAAGCCTAGAATCAATACTAGACATTAACAGTGCTTTTGTGCATGCTCTACTGATGCAATCATACACAACTGTATGAAGCCAATGGTCCAAGTATTTTTGGTGTCCTTAAATGGGGAAATGTACAAATGTGCTCATCCGTGGTCTTCAAATAATGTTTCCCATATGGATACAAAAAATCTAAATTAAACTGACAGTCTGTATTAAATCCCATCATCACTCTATCAGATAAATGTGTCACTGTCCAAATACTAATGGATTTCCTTTAAACTTACTTAATTGCATATCTTTAGTATAAAACATATTTGTAAATGTATTTGGAACAGATGTATATCTATATTTGTTTGGTAGTATTATTTTGCTTATATTTTAGATTCTTAAGTTTTTCAATTTTTTGCATTGTTTTCAGTATTGGGAATGATGTAGTCTCGAAACAGCAACGGTTGGCCACTCAGAGTGGTGTCTCTGGAGAAGCAGAAGCTGAGATTAAGTAGGCAGCAGGGGAGAAACCTCGATTGTGGCCCTTATGTACGTAGCTTCTCATAAGGAAAGCCACTTATTGTGCAGGCAGTAAGATAGGCAGCCCCAGAGGACCTCTGACAAGTGACTGTGATTAACATTTTAGAGGAAACTGAGTCTTGATTTGGATTGTTATGGTGGTAGGATTATGCCTAATAATTATAAGAATCAAACGTGTATGTCTGTATATTAGCGTTTGGCTACTACCTGTCTTTACTTTGTGATAGTACTTCACTTTTAATCAGAAATACATGTTGTGCCTTTGAAACATAATGAGGCAAAGTTTTTTTATAGGCAGGTGTGTTTGGAAACTGCTTTGACCACAGCCCTGGATTTAGCAAATTGCTCTTTTAAAAATGACTGTTTATGCAATGTTTGGCTGAATGCACTTCATGCCTTCCTGTGCCAGATGGCAGTCGGGAGTTGGAGGAGCCACTCCTGATCCACTCCTGAACCAGAAACCTAGCAACCTCCTTTCTCACATCTAAGCCGCATTAGCTCACAACACTATGACAGCCGACAGTATCTAGGGGCAGCATATGGAATCTGATTAGAAATAGAAATGGCCCTATTTGAATAGCATACAGAGAGGGGATGGGGGCAGGAACACTGTATTCAGACACGGCCGCATTCGGAGCTCGATATCGGGAGGCTCTGATGCATTATGCCGTGTAGCATACCAAATATGTGCGTGCATGTCTGTATGCGTATGCTGTGTATGCGTGGGTCTGTCTCTGTTGCTTCGTCTCTTTTCACCTCCATCGCTCTCTTTCTGTCCATTCATTCTCTTTGCCTCTCTGTCCCTCCCTCTCTTTTCTCCCACATCAAAGTGAAACTCAGGGAGCGGTGGTTACTGCTTCGTCGCCGATAAGAGAATAAGTTCCATTAAGTCTCTTTGCCTCATAGGGATAACATTTCTCTCCCCTTTTTTAGCTTCTCAAATGGCTCTAGCCACTTTTCTCTTTGTCTAACACCCTTTGTGATCATCCGCTCTCTTCCCTCTCTTTATTACAATGCTATTTACTGAGTCGTTGACATCTCTCTTTATGCTGTGTTTTGATCCGAATTTCCATATTCATTTGTCACCTACACGCCCGGTGAGAAACAATGGCAATTTTAAGAATTCGGACTCGAAACTGAGGCTGATGTACACATTGGGGTTTTGATTAAAACCCTTTTCAAAACACCAATTGAAAAGCTTAGGTAGACAGTATTTCTATGGTCTCTTGACAATCCAAGGTCAGCAATGTCCAAATTACCTTTAAATATTTAATAGAAGTCTTCTCTACTGTATAAAACTGAATATAACGTGAATGGCTGACATCTCAGTGGTGATTACTTCCTACCTTCTTTATAAAAGATGCATGGCAATCACTTTATCCTATCCCCCATACCTGTGACCCTTCAGTACTCTCACCCTCATTCGGTGCCAGGTAGCATAGTAGTTAGACCACCCAACCAGTAACTGAAAGGCTTCTAGATTGAGTCCTATAGTAAAAAGTAAGTTGCTAGATCAAATGCCATAAGGCATTTATGATTCCAAACCGTTACGTGTTTCAGGTCATTTTAACTTGTTGCTGATAACCTTTCTTGTTTTGATGTTTTTTAACTTAACTTCAGTGCTAAATACTATACATTAGCTAGCTTGCTAACCAATAGTGTATTTGTATTCATTGTAGAATATACTCTTATTTAGGAGTACTGAGAGGAAGTAGGCTTGAGAAACTTAACACAACACATATGTGCTGACTAACTCGGAACAAAGGAAAATAGATAGGACGTGTTGCCTGATACTGATAGGCCCCACACATCCTGTCCATACCTCCTGCTAGGAGTTGCCCATGTGTCTGTCATAGGCTATATGAATAGGACCATTGACCATAGGCTGGAACATACCAAACAAGGGTCATTTGTAAGATAAGCCTTTCTTATTGGAGGGTATTTAACTGTGTAATGGCTGGTTATGATCATTGGCCGCCTCCCTTGTATTCTGGTATAAAGACTGTGTTCTTTCTGTATTCATTGAAGAGATATAAAGGAAAGAACTATGGAAAGTTAACATCGACGTCTCATGCTGAATAAAAATGACTCTCCCCTGACTTCTGGTTGCATTAAATTAGTTCATGGATATCACATGGAACGGAAGCTAACAGAACTAATGGTCACCACCATATAGTCATTGTGGTAATTAACTGACTATTTAATACATTTGGAGACTTTAGTTTATTTCTTGTCAACAACTTTAGACAAAAAATGTAACCCCTTAGTTTTGCTTGCATTGGTTTTGTTTCTCAACAACCACATGGTTTACAGTGGACAGTGGTTTCTTTTTCACACTGACCCTCATTCCATCATTTGGGAACATTCTTTGCATTTCTCATAACTAGATGCAGAAAACATGTTTGCTATTAGTATGTCATTAGACCATATCTCAATATTAAATACATCCAATGTGTTAGAAATCAGCCGTCGTAAAGTGGTACATTCATATTGTAGTTGTTAATGCTCAGATCTTACAAATGAAACGGATAAGCTTTCTTGATTCAAATCTTACCTTTCCATGAGAATATTTCCAACATATTCCAAACGGATCAGTCATAAAATTTTCACTTTTAGCTATGGTTGCAATTATTTAAGTGGCTTATTCTAATGCTTACTCTATAAATAAATATTATAGACATTGCATACGATTAGCATTTGGAAATTGATTGATTAATAATTATTGAACGAACAATCATATTTATTAAACATTTTCTCAGTTACAGTGCCCTTTGTCATTGTTGGAATAATAAGCATCATTTATCTTTTGCTCAAGAATCTACTTTGAAATTGTACATTTGCCCTATAAACTGGTGGGTTGGTTTTCTTTTTGGTTTAACTGGTAATGTATTTCTGATGATGCAGATGTGTTCCTTCACATTATGTTTGTCTAAAATTACCAGTAACAACAGACCAGTTATTGTTTTGTCTAAAGATTTGAAATTCTGTTGAAATTGCCTTTTATTTTCTAATGAATATATTTCAGTCAAAATAGCTCAAAACAAATTACAACTGAAGATGGCTGCGGTACAGGCCTGGCAGAGCATCACAAAAGAAGATACAGTGACGAGACTTCACTCAGTGATTACAAATAAAGGATATGCAACCAAACACAAAACATGTTGTCATTTCTAAACACAAAGCTAAAGAAACAGTGGAGTAACTCAGTAATAAAAAGTTGGTTGTCCTACAGTGGCCCAGTCTGTTTCAACCCGCCACGGCCCGTGTCATACCGGCAGTTATATTTCTATGTATTTTAGTTCTAGTTTCTCTGTTTTTAAGTTCGGTTTTGTTCCCGTGTTCATTGGTTTCCCCTGTGTCTTGTTTACTGTTGTAGCCGGTGTCTCGTTTGGGCCCTCGTTTTGTCCATGTTTACGTTCCTCCTGCCCTAGTGTTTCTGGTCTGTCACTGTTAATGCGACTGTTTCATTCTGTGTCTCGTGTTCCTGGATGTTTCCTTATTTCCTAAACTACTTTTGTTTAAGAACTTCTGCGCCGTTGTCCTGCAACCTTCTAAATGTTACACAATGTTCTGACTTAATTCACATTCAGAATCGGTGGCACAATTTTACAATTGCAGTTTTCCAACAAACATGAAAATCCTGAAGTAAATCCGCCAAGACAAATGGGCAAAATATCCCTCTGACACTGTGTAGGCACAAGTATGATACATTGTTACCTAAATGCTTCAAGCAGTAATTGCAGCTAAACATGAACCATCCAATAATAATGTGTAACTTTATATTTTTTTCCAAATATTTCCCAACATAAAACCAATGTCACCTTACAATAATTTTAAATGTGTGTCAATGTCATCTGAAATGTCATCTAAAATGTGTAAGTCAAACGAGAGAATTAAAGCACTGTAGACATTTAAACTTTTGTTCGGGGGGGTACTCCACATGAGTTTTAAAACCATTGCCGTGAGGCTCCGGTTCTTGTTACATATTTGACCAGGGATATGATATTTTCCATGATCAAGCAGCTTACAGAGCTCTCAGCATCCACACTCTCATACACACAAACACACACACTCACACACATCTGGCATCAACCACACGAACGGCTGCTGTTAATTTTCCACTTGGTTTCAACTTAAAGACCCGAAGAGCGGGCTTAGACGGCCTGGCTGAGGCGCCGCGCTGAAAAATGGGAACAAGCCGCAGCTCGTTTGTCTGCTACCTTGAACTGTTTACGCAATATGTCATCCGTTTCTGTGGTGGCGGGAAGGCAAGGCGCGGAACGAGGGGCTGGAGGCTCATAATGCAGACTCTGACAGATCAAATGGAAAGTGACAGTGGGAAGTTATGGATCTCTACGGGCCACTATTAGGCCCAAATGAAATAGCACCTACATCTATCTCTCTCTTCTCTTTTCTCTCTTAATCACCCTCTCTCCTTCACTCCTATCAGAGTGCTGGCTGAATAAATGTCTTGTAATACACTTAAAACATCATTAGGTCATTTTGTTGCTCGCCATTGCCATACAACAAAGCTATACTCATATTAAGGGACATCGTTGTTGCTTTTTGTAAGGGGGTTCAGCGCTATTGATCTCTCATTAAAGGCTGACTTGGGGCAGTGAAATCTGTCGAACCAGTCCTATATCTCGTTACATAAACAAAGAACAGGGTCATTCGGTGATGATGTTAAGGAGTGGCTCCCACTTGCAAGATACTGCAGAGCATTTACTGCAGAGCATTTTCTATGTCTTAAAAAATTATTTGACTATGTTTTTATAGCCAAATATAGTATTGATCCGGTTTGGGTTTTTATTATTAAAAGCATTGAATGATGTGGTACTATAGTGCATAGATCAACTACAGTTAAGATATTGTGTTGTTTTTCCATCAAGGGGAGAAAGAGACGGGATGATGACACATGAGCAGATGCCATCGCTTGATCCTCCCATTACGGCGCAGCAGCACAGCGTGATGCGTTCAATGATTAAAAGCAATTAAAGTCACTGTGAGTCTCTTGATAACATGACATCTATATCTATCTAAATGAATATCTATGAATCTATGTGCAAATCCTTGAGTATGTAGATACACGTTACTGTTTTAAAGTATGTGAACAACACTGATGCAAAATGTATTATGTTACCTTTTTTATCGTGCCTAGCAAGTTTATAGTTATCAATTCAATATTTTGGTTCGAAAGTAAGTGAAACCCAAGTTGTATTGGTTAATTCAAAGTAGTTATGGTAAATAGAATCAGGTGGGTAAATCATTTGGTACCAAATTAACCAGCCAAAGGAGGAATCTGTGGGAAACAATTTTGACAGGACTCTGATAGAGATAAGAAACCTAGTCAGTTTGGTGTTACCCATACAGATGAATGCAAAACACACCATGCTGAGAGGAAAGATCTCAGGGTTCATCTGGAAGAGGGGAGTGAGAGCACATCTCTCACTGCTAGAAAGAAGCCTCTGCTTTCAAAAAAGAACTGAACTGCCAGAGACAACGTTGACAAACCTGAAGGTTTCTGGAAGTCCCTTCAATGGACTGAGTCCAACATAGTAAAAAAGTGGTCTTTCAACAAGAAAAAGATTGAAGCAAATCTAACAAATAATGAGAAACTAGATTTATGTTTTGGATTGGTCTAGTCAGTCCTATAGGAGACGTTTCTTCCAAGTTTTCATTGCAAATGGAAATGACATAAACTGCTGAATGAAAAGGTTCACATATTTTTTACATTTAAAATATCAGATCTTTTGTGTCCCTTATTTTGGAATGGTTTTACAATGAATTGCAGATATATTTTTTCATTGTAATATTTGATTCAACAATAATGATGATCCCTGTTGGGTTTACAAACTGTCAAGTAGGACTGTATTTAAAGCAGATCTTCAGAGCTAAATAAAAGGTAGTCTCAAACAGGCAGAAACATACGGTGCAAGAGTTGCTCATTTTCTCAGTAGTCATCAGCACTAAGTTACATTCCAGTCGGCTTGGTTGAAGTGCTGTGCTGTTGCCACCTACCTACTCTCCATGTCTCGCAGTACAACACTGTAATTAATGAACAAGATCCTCAGAAATGCATCGGAGGAAATAACACTGGTGGCCGAGAGAAATAGTGGGTTCAAGACCTTGTTAGAGTATTTCCTTTGAACTCCTACAATGATTAACCAAGGGATGCCTGTGTAAAATTCAGGCTGTGCGTATTTTAGATGTTTATGTGGTGTCCATATTAGGGCAATCAAACATCCATGGAAGCTGTAAGAATATTAAAGCGTAGTCATAAAGCTTAGTCATCAACAATGACAAAAGGAGCTCTGATAGGAGGGGAGGGCAAAATGTTTTTATATATACAGTAAAAAAAATTATCTATGGCAGCCTGACATGCTTGGCTGATGCGCAAAGTGTTGTTTTCTTTCCTGGGGAATCTACACAAAGCCCCTTCTGGTCCAGTGCCATTTTAAGGAGCTGAGTTAATTAAAACTGCTATTGACATTTCTGTTTCGGAAGTTGGGCAACATTATCTTAATGAGTTTCGCTCCCAACCACCAAGTGGCCCCCTCCACCTCTTTGCTCCCGAGACCACTTTTTTTACAGATCCTCTGAGACCACGTCCTCTACAGTCTCTGTGCTTTATCTGAAACTTCCCTTCAATCTGTTCTCTTTCCTTTTGTTTGAACCTAGGACTTCCACGTTTAGAAGCTGAGCTTTGATTATGTTAGCTAAGGTGTACATTGTGATTTACCAAGCCTTTCTGTCTTCTGAATAGGATGGGTAAATGTGTTAAACCCTCAGCTGGTGCCTTACACAGAGTGAGATGGAGAGTTAATGTGAGATAGAGAAAAAGACAGCTAGAAGGTAAAATAAAGAGTTTCTGGGTTCCGGTGGGATTGGTGCCATCAGACAGCACAGTCCAGGTCTGCAGTGTTGGTCATTTATTATGTTTCCTTTTCTTTGCCATGCTGTTGTCAATCCCTGTGGCAGCCTGGGCACCTGTGGGCTCAGTCGAGTTAGTAGAATGCCGTATAATCTTTTCTGTCTAACTTGAGCCAGCAGCGTAATAAGAACCAAAACAGGATTGGAAGTGCTTCAGAAGACCCATATCTCAACATCGACTGTCTTGATTGTTGGGTATGGCTGAAAAACAGCACAGCCTTAATCATAGAATGGATCTCACAAAACCGGGGAGAAAACAGGATGAGAAGTAATAAGAAAAGGTTGAAAGACTGGAGGCAGTGGAGAGAGGCAATGCATAGTTAGAGGCTCACACAGGCTAAGAGGGCCATGAAGTGGGTTTAAGAATGTAAGGAAGTGAGGCAATGAGAGAGAAAAGAGAGTGAATTTTTGATTTCCTAGCAGATGAAATCGGTCCCTTTTGCCCACTCAGCCACTGACCTCCAGACTCACCCAATTGTCTGTCAGCCTCTATACAGAAGAATGACAATAGAATTTGTCAATTATATCTGTGAAAGGCTCCTGTAATTATATGTTATGTTTTCTGCTGTTTTGGTTCTTGTTGTTAAGGTTTTTACTGTTCTGGTTTTTACTGTTTTTGTCTTTATCATATGTTTTTTGCCTTGCAGTCTTATTGTGTCTGTTCTGGATTTTGTAGGTTTTAGGTTTTAAATGAAAAAAAAAATACATTTGCCCTCTCAGGGCCACTTTAAAGGTATATTTGAATGTACATTTGCTTTATTGGCATAGCAAATGTCTTATCTAACATTATAATGAGCAGTAACAATAATTATTAACCTGTATTACTACCTACAAAACAGTGATTACATTTCACCTGATGCCCAAAAATGATGCTCTAAACATAGCTATACACTAACAAGGCCTTTCAACATACACAGATTGACTGCTGCTAGATGTCTGTAAATGTATTAATCAACTGCATTTCTACATTAAATGTTCTTAGAGTAGGATTACCCTCTTAACCTGGAGTCTTTTGACTTGTTGACCTCACAAAGTGCCATCACGTCCAAATGTCCTTGTATGTTAATTTTATGCAAACCGTACAGAATCTGCTGCTATAAGGAATTTATGTATTGAAGGGGGTAATTAAATAAGATCTTTATTTGCAGTGTTTTATCTGAGTGAAAAGGTGTAATTGTACTTGAAATGAGAGATTTGTTTAATCACCACAGTGAATTTATTTAAAACAAACTTATGACAGCAATATTTCAGAGACAAACAGATATGTTCATTCAATTATTTTAGTGGATTCTTCAATACAGAGGGGTACTTATTTTCTCTGTAATGCACATAAGCTTTAGAGGTGGTGTTTGTGAATGTAGACCAGTCAATTTATTTGTCAGTCCTGTTTGTCAGTACGATATACGTAAATGACCATATTTGGATAAAACCACAGATTTAGGGTTGTGAGATATTTGCTTTAAATCTGAAATTGTAAAGTTCTAAAGTTCTCTGTCAATAACAAACTGTACAATTCACCTGAAATACAAATAATTAAACAAATATGAAAACACTTTTACCCCAGAAAGGATATTTTAGTAATTTAACACTAGCTCTGGTTCTATATATGTTACCACTTTTAACACACAGTGTTGACTTAACGGTAAAGGATTTTCTGTATAATGTTTTTTTTTAAACTTTTTAACATTAAATATGTTAAATGAATTATAAATAAAAAATTGGCAACATAAAAGAACAGGCAATCAATATAAGAGTAGGTGTTTTTCAATTTATTTTATAATAATTCAAATAGGAAAAGACAATGTGGAACTAGTCAGTAAATAATTGTTTTTTTTAAATAACAAAACAATCTTGATTTGACCTCTAAATATGTGTTAACTAAATTCAAAGCTTCACATACCTGAAAGCAGACAAAAAAACAACACCCACAAATCTTTCCTCAAGCTGTTACTTGCTTTAAAGCACATTCAAAAACCGCTTCAAAGAGCCACTGTCAGCAGTATCTGGTGTCCCATCCAGAAAGAGACCAGCACTTACCCTTCTTAGCTTTCTCTTCAAAAAACAAAGTAGTGTTGTGCTGCTGGCAAAGGGTTGTAATGTCTCATTTCCATTGGCGCTAAACACCAAGACTTCCATCCTTCAACGTTACATGCAGCCCCAGTCCCAGTCCTAATGATGTTAACATGTGAAGATACATAAGCCCCTGCAGGTGGTTCACAGCATGCACAGCAAACGAACTAACATGTGTATTGGATTCAAACACGTGTTCTATGTATTCGTTATTTGAAAGACAAGCAAAGCATTGACCAGCAAATACTGCAAAGGTTTTACCTTTTTGTATTCTCCCAGAACAATCCTAAACGGTAACCCTCAAACTAGAATATGTACCATACAAGGGGTAAGGCATAACTTTACAACATGAGTATTAAATAGAACTTCAGTCAACAAAGTGTTCTCTGCACATTTCCATGTTCTACCAATGAGTGTGGCCAGTTCATACAAGAAAGGTGAGAGGTCATTGGTTAGTGACGTATCAGCTGATGCCAGGAATCGCTCCTATCATAACATCAGACTATTGAATTGTCAAATTTCTTACTGGTATGCAGGTGTGAACCCCCCCACCACACCCGCCTCCACCTGTTTGGTTCTGTGTTTTAATAATAGAGGGATAGGTTTTGCCCATTTCCTATGGTGATCACTATTTATAGAATCATATACACAATCATGTGATGGCAGTGAGTAACCCCAGAGGAGCCGAACCTGGAAACATTTTGAGGCCAAGACCTGGAAAAATTGTGTGCATGCCTCCAACCACTTATCAACTATAATTGTTTCTTTGCAAATTCTATTTGTACTTTTGGACATGGTTTGTCCAACTGTTTTATCTTGTAATCATGAGTTCACTGTCAAAATATTAATTGTGCTTGTAGAAATAGGCTCAAGCTATCAAGAAAATCTTTAAATGTGACACAATGTTATTTTAGCCCCTCCAACATTTCATTAGTTGGTGTTTTTAAAGTGTGATCTAAAGAAATGAATGATTATGGAGGAATTCAACTGTTGTGTTTGAAGTTCCCCAGTTTGCCATAAAGGAATTAGTGTGCCATATGTTACTGTACTCTTGTGTCTGGGGGTCTAGACTGATCAAAATAATTAGCAAGACAAAATTGTTCCCTTTGGAATTTAATCATGACATTTTGAGTGTTCCTGTACTTTTTCCTCTTTGGTGTTATTTCTTTGTCCCAGTGAAGTAATAAATGTGTTGTCGGTCGAGTTTTGAGGTTACTCCAAATAGGAAGAGAAATTCTGAGAAAACACTTGAACAGAACTGGTGGCGTACATATATACTACATAGCTGACTATTTTGCTTTGCATTGATGACTATGTAAATCTGTGTGATGGACTAAAATTTGAATGATGGACATTAATTAAATTACTTTGGATTTATAATAATAGTACTGACCATATGTCCTGTGTCTAGACTTTTTCTCTCTGTTTAGGCTCAAATCTATTTACCATTTTATAAATAATTTGCAATTTCCGCAAATTTATATTTACTCTTTAATAATTGCATAGTAGCTTCTCTGGAACACATTGTTGTGGCAATTTCTTAACTAATGTACATTGGAGACATGTTTGTTTATCTATTGCCTGGTATGTAACGCTTGTCTTTGGTTGTGACACACTCTTGTATAATGTCAGAGGATCATTAGGTACTCTGAATAAGGGTATCTGTCCTTATTCAGGGTACTTGATCCTTAAAAAATGTAGGAGAGGGATCTGGTATTTGCCTAAGGGGCTTCATTGATTGATATTGGCGGATTATAAGGTTACTCATTAATCTGCCCATCAGTATAACCCAACAGTGCATCAATTGTTTGTCCAGATGCTGCAAGTCCTCTTCAAGAGTTGAAAAGCATCTTACCACACCCCTTTGAACTGTAATAAAAACTGACTGTTCATGTATTTTCCTTCAGAAGCTCGAATGATTATTCTGTTAACGTTTGACGCGGCTCTCTATTTTCAAATAAACTTCTAATTTTGCCAAGAGAATTTTGTCTCTGTCTTACTCCTTTCAGAGTGTCTATCGATGGAATTGCCAAAACAACATTCAATATGTGTTGGTGACATAAAAAGTTATTTCTACTAGACCTAGCCTGACATGTTATGGTTCTGATAACATGCAAATGACCGAGTTAGATTTATTCAGGTAGGCAATGTAATAATTTTTCTACCAAATTTTTGTTAATCACAGAGACCAAAACATGTTCAACACCTTCTTATGGAAAAGAATGCAGGTAGTTATAAAAATTACATAACAGCTCAACATTGATAACAACTTTCTTGAAAATTTAATTTGACCATACCTGTGGAAATTACTTACCTTGAATTGTTTCATTCTTTAACAATCCTGTCTTTTTAAATGTCTAATATTCTGTCATGCCACATATGCTATTCTCACAGCATTGTCAGGACTACTCCCATTATTATCCAAACCGCCTATGAGGGTGATTGACGGGTGGCCCATTGAGAGCAGTTTAATTGTAGCCGATCGCTAGCAGCGTGACAGCATGTTAGCAATGGCTCAATGGTCTAGAACCCCAGGGCCAAATCAATGCAAGTCAACAGTCTTGCGAAAGAACCACGACCCAGTATTAAAACCCACTGTTGATATACTGTATATATCTAATCACACGGTGATGAGAGAATACAACTATCAAATAAATTGGTCCAACAATGTTTTCTCAAAAAACCTAGCGCTTTCTCCCCTTCAAACTGAACATTTCCTTCGGTGCAAAAGAAAGCTACAGGATCTTGATGAATCGCTGCATGCATCGAAGCACTTGGCAACCCAGCACCAAGGTAATGATGAATTGGGCATGACATGCAAGTTGTACACTTAAAGAATGATAATGCCCTCACTTTGTGAGAGAGGCTCCATTCATTCCCAAATGGCCAAAATGCAGGATGATGATGAGGTCTGTGGATGACACACCAGGTCCCCACAGTAAAGCACCTTATACAGAAGAAATAACAGATTGATGATCGGTTTGAGTTAACCTTCTACACCGAGTCTGTAACTGCAGTCTGCCGTAACTGGAACCAAATGGCACACTATTCCGTGCACTACAATAGGAATAGGGTGCAATTTGGGATCCTGACCTTTATTCAATGCAGCAGACGGCTGTTATATGGCCCAGTTGGGTGTTCTGTCCTTTATCGCTCCTCCCCTGCTGCCGAGCAGAGCACGCCAGGCCTCATTTGATGCCTCTCTAAACTGGATCCGAGCCACGCCGGCTAAAATGGAGACTCGATGTCTCTTAGTCGGAAACGCACCGGCAAGAAACCACCACTCTCCATATTCCGCAAGCCTTACCACTCGTTATCCCACCCACAAAAAGCATTGGAACAAAAAGTCAAATGGATTTAAAACTCAGTTGAGGGATTTGACAGGAAATGGAAGTAGAGCTCGAGTAGAGTTCAACATATTAGAATATCAACCACATACTGTATGTGTTTTATTAAAACGGCTATATGTTAAATTTGAACCATACTCGTAGCATATACAGTATACAACCAAGAATGACCAGTAGAAAAAAAAGATTAAGTCAATGTCTGAAATTCATTAAAAAAGAGATATTTCTAGTCTACACTTTCTTACCAATCCATCTATCAGTTTGCAATGACTTGCAATCTCCTCATAATCTCTTTAGACACCTGCGTTTCTGCTCTTCCCACCCTAAACCGCCCTCGACGGTCTAGTCGTCTTAGGATTCTATACAGTACCGCTTTAGTTCATAATTTATTGTATACAAGTTTTGCAGTATATCCACACACAATACCACAGGTTTATAAAGAGTTCATTGGACCTCATGGCTTGGTGTTTGCTCTCTCATGTTACTGCGGGACCTTATATAGACAAGAGTTTTCTTTTCTACATCATGTCCAATCCATTTCATTTCATTTGCCACAGATGGAATCCAGTCATGTTCTAGAGACTTCAAGAACACATGATGCATCTCGAGCTCAATTTGGAATGTCATGCCAAAGGGTGTGAACATGTGTGGATGTAACTTTATGGGGAATTGTTTGTGTACTCAATTATATTAAGTATAACACAAAAGAATGTAAAGAAAGTGAAGGCATCTGTTTACAAAGACACTGTAGGCTCTGCAACGCCATATTATAGGAATCCAATGGGTTGACTTAGAACAATTTTCACCAGATGCCGAAAACAGATCATACAAATGCAATTCAGTTGTGTCTGATTTAATGTGACGTGAATTTCTGTCTAATTCCAGGATTTTTTTTTCCAGTATGTATTCTTAATTATGTCAAATTTTAAAACGGTCAGCATCAACTTTCCTTAGCATTATAATTTCACTAAAATAACAGTCTATTCACCTGACCTGTCTTGAACTTTTGTATGCTGCAGTTCTGTGATATAGTGATATGATTGGGCTGAATCCTGACAGTCAGGACAGCACACAGTCTTTCATTTTCAATGTAATATTATCCCCTGATTGAATCAATTGTGCATGATAATTGTAGCTCAGTGTTTCCATTTAGCCTGCGATTTTCAATAATCAACACAACAGCGGAGAGACACGAAGGCGAAGAGTGTGAAATGAAGTGAGAGGTATTTGTAGAAACTCACAGAAATTACTCAGTCAGGTGCAATGAAATCCCCCACACCGATGCTCCCACCACCAATTGAGGTCACATTGTTCCAATTAGAGAATAGAATTATATACCAACCCCGGACACCTGGAGTTGACATGCATTGGCATGATACAACAACATCGGCTGACAAATTCATGGCTCTTGGGATGGCGGTGGGCGGGGTTAAATGTGATCTTATCATGTCAAATGTATACGTCGTACTCAAGGAAAATTACTTTTCCAGTCACAGTAAAGCTGAGGGGGGATGTACAGAGGAGAAGAAGGGAAAAGCTAAGACTGGATGACAGTAAATCAGGAATTTGAGAGAGAAAGAGAAGATTAACAGTAAGACGGAGGTCAGACAGATCGAGGAAAGAAGGTGCCACGAAGTGATACAAAGTGCTGAAGACAACGGGCCTCGTTTGGGGCAATCCAGATTTAAGGGAAAATTATAGTTAATTCACAGGTGAGCATGATCAATAAGTCACCGATGAGTAGAGAATCGATGTGCGCCAAAAATAAAAGAAACCTTTATGCACCAAGTTTCCAACTTTAAAGTACAAAATATAAATGTCCAAAGCTTATTAATGAAATTGAACAAGGAGTCATTGAACATGTTTTGAATTAGCAGGAGTAAGGCACTCAGAGAAAGTTGCTATGGAGTCAAACTATTAATATATCCAGTTACCTTGTTCTTTTGATGCCCATGGAGGGAACAATCTGTCACCCCAATCCAAAAAGCATTATGAGATTGAGGACTGTAATAAAGACAGAACAAAAAGAGGGTACCAACATGCCTGACAACATATATTTAACCAAGCACTTTTCCTGCCTACAAGAAAGCAGTAGATTTTGAATTTGGCTCAAGATATTTAATTTATCAAAATATTGGGACTCTGCCTGCCATGTGAATAAAACTTTGTCCTTGGGTTTAACGTTATAGATCAACTGAATAGAATTCATCATAATTTGCTCAAGTCGTTCCGTCCCTTTGTAATTTATTGAAATTAGCTTTCTGTTTTTGTGTCCTTGTATGGCACATTTCTTTCATCCGTCCAATGTAGGAGTGATTTTACACTGCAACTCTGAAAGTGGATATAAAATGGCCCTTATGACACACCCAAATACTATGTACAGTCACCTTCAAAATGATTGGCACTCTTCATAAAGATTGACAAAGATCACTACAATTGATTGATGCAATTTATTTGACCATTTAAAGTTGAATTGCTACAGCCAACTCTATACATAAAAAAAATCTTGCCAATAAAAATGCAATAAACTCCAAGACTTACTCTCATTGTGAGCCTTAGACAGTGAGTTGGCAGGTGGGAAGGACTGGCATACCACACTTAATACAATCAAAAGTAGATTATACAAATACTAGCTTTATTGCAATACTCACAACACATGGAATATTATATTATACTAATACATAATAAGTTTGCTCAGAGAAAACTATAAAAAAAATATATATAATCTAAAATAGATGGTAAGACTAGTATACTGTATACACATTCTTGGTATCCATACAGATTTATATAGTATAACAGGGAAGGGACACAGTTCCAGTGTTCCGGGTCCTGGAGGCCATTCATTAACAAAAAGTAGGAGAAACTAAATTGAACTGATTAATAAAACAATACCCCAGGTGCCGCGAACAGCATCCCGCTCATTTGTCTTTCACCCTCTGCTACCCCAGAGCTGCTTCCCCAGGGGCCCTTTTAGCTCTCCCTGACGAGGCCTGATTGGGGGCAGGTGTGCCTCGTCAAGGGGTGGCAGTCGAGCTGCGTTCAGAGACAGCGACCTGGCTGCGATCAAGGGCCCCGCGTTTTGCTGTCCTGCCTCGGGCCAGGTGGTTCTCCCTGGGGCGTTGGCCTGAAGCAGATATGGGAGAGACTGCGTTAATACCACGATGTATAACAAACATTAAAATTACACTTAAAATGGATATTAGCCTAAGGAACTGTATTGTACCCGTTGATGGTTTGCTGTTTCACAATCTATCACCATTGTGGAAGCCAAATTAAATGATAAATGTTGAGATAATGCTATGGGCACCAAATCTGCCACTTCAATCATTGTTTTAAAACAACTGGAACTATTTTCAAAGGCCAATAAGAACAAATAACAATAACTCTAAACCCTAACCATTAAATGCTAACCTTAATTTTTGTCTGTCCAAACCAAACTGATTAATGTTCATAAGAAACATTAATCTGTTTATGTTAGGCCTTTTGGTGACCATTGTCCTCAACCAGCTCAGTCACACCCCCTGCCTGCAGTTCTTCATCATACCAACACTCATGCTGCCTCCCTTGAACGGAACTCACATCTCAGATCACAATCACTTGAGTACTGACACCTGTTCCCCATTAACACTCCCTATTTAGTCTGCCCAGCTTCCCTAGGTCTTTGTGCGATATTGCCCTGGGCCCTTGGATTTTGGAGCTAGTGGCTTTATTACTGCAACTGGTTTTCTGGCCAAGCGTCTTTGCCTAATCCTTGTCGGTGCTTTTGCCCTTAGCAGTATTTTTGGCCTGCTAGCCCTGTTTTTAGCCCACGGTTTATTCCTCCTATGTCTATCGTTGTGTACCTCTGCACTGCCATCCAGCCTTTCTGTGTATCGCCCTGTTAAAGTGCATGTACCGTGCTTTTTCCATGTACTCCTGCCTCCCTAGTGTATTTGTTACAGTTTAACAAAATACTTAATGGTTTTTAGCTGAATATTCAAATGGCGTGATGTTAATGCGCAACAAAATGATTTTATGTTGAGACGCTATTATAGGATTAGGCAAATTGTCTCAACTGGACCCAATACTGGCATACTAGCTGACCATATACTAAACAATGCTTCTCCATCATCCACAAAGTATGAAGTTTTTCAAACACTTTTTCTTTACCTTTCTGATTTTCTCATCCTATGCCAATTTGGGACATTCTGGAGTGTTAAAAACTCTAATACCGCTTGAATGAATTATGATAAATGCATGTGGTTTGGACCATTTGTTTTAATAGAGGATTATGAACAAAATTAATATATTTTACCCGTTTGTGAAAATAAGCATTTAAGTTAGGAAACCCTCTTATTTTAAGATTCATATTGGATCACCGTGAAAGAACATTTCAGTAGTATAACCTTGAAGTAAAAAAAGTATGAATGAGCTTTTCTGCATCAGTGTTTGATAAAAATGAATATTGAATATTGTTGCAATGTTATAATTATTTATAAACGTTATGACAGATCAGTGTCCAGAGTTACAGCCAATTACAATTCGTTGTAAAATGCAACCGGAAATTAATTTGTTTCTTGGGTCCTAAAATTTGCATCTCAGAGTACATGGCTTTCCTTTACTCATTCACACATTTGTCCAAAGAAAATAAATGAATCAATTGGCTAAACATGCTCAATTTAGTACTATTCAATTATCAACAAAGTATTAAATCCCAAATATTGTATGTCTGCCTATATGTAATCCAGACATATTAATGTAGTTCCGTTGCCCTTCACTGTCAGTTGTAAGAGGATGAAAGTATGTTTATGACACAACACTACAAATGGGCTATTTACATAACTCATGTACATTTTTACTGTTTGATCTCTGTTATTTACATGCCTTTGCAAGAATAAATAATAACATTAGCATGAAGCATATTCTTAGCAGATAATGAAACAACAAATATGTGGTCAGCAATTAAATATTGACAGACAAAGTTGGGTACATTGCCATACAGAAAAACTACATTGACTCAGCATATTTAACAAAAAAATTACAAACTGAATTTAAATAGCTTTAACAACCAAAACTAGCCAACAACAACAGATTCTTATCGACACTGCAGGTTCGGAAAGAGAAGGGGAGTAGTGGCATGAGACAATTGAGCAAACTCACTCGAACTGTGTGTGTCTGATTGAATAAAGTGGGTGGGGGGGAATGCATTACTTGATCTAACCCAATCCTGGTACCGAGTTCAACCTATATAGCAGAGGTGTCAAACCGGTACTGCGGACAGGCGAGGGTCTGCAGGTTTTTATTTTTTCCTTTAAATTGGTTCCCAGTTCAGACCTAAACAACCAGGTGAAGGTAGAAACGAACCAATTAGTGAAATGATTTATCAATAAAGCACAAGGTGAAAGCAAAAACCCGCAGAGACTCGGCCCTCCACAGAACCAGTGTGACACCTAACCTGCTGGGTTAAAACTATCTGTGTGAATCGTGCTTAAGAACATCTCTTAGCATTATTATATTGCACCCACTGTTTATATTAGTCATTCCTGACACAGCAGAGCCACCTTTTATTAATTCCTTCATAACGATTCCGCCTAACAAAACATTTTCAACTATGCTGCTATTTCTACAATCTGAGGCTGGAGCATCTAGGAATAAAATCTGCCTTTTTGTGCTAAGTGAGCTGCTGAGCCAACTGCTTCTACAGTATAGTAGACAGGTAATGATTATTTATCATTACTTACCATTGTCTTAACACACACAGATATGCACACATTTCTGCTGTCTTTGTTTCCTGGAAGTACTGTCTCCACCTTTGACAGAGGTAAGCCAGGCCACACTCCTAAGATGTACCCAGACACTGTTATTTTTATCAGTAAGTATTGTACCTATTAAACCTCACTGTTTTATTCAGACAATAAGATGTTTTCAATCATGACAATTCAATATGTTTCCGTATAACTGAAATAACAGGGTGCATAGCGTTTGTGTTCTGTAGCAATCTGAAAATAGTACTGCATTGCTGTATAAAAATGATGCCATTAGGTACTGACATTAGGAGCTGGGGTGTATTCTGTGGGAATAACGTGATGTGTATCCGTGGGACAATTTTTCTGGGTCAGTCGGAGTTCATTTAGAAAAATATCTACAATACAACTTTCCTATCTTTAATGCTTCTTTTGAAAAGTGGGGATTTCATTGGTCACTACATATGTTTCGGTGATTCAAATGTAATCCATACACCATGCTCAATCTTGTGCATTTTGTCTTCAACTGCTGAAATTATCCAGATATCAAAGTGTCGAAACCCTGAACATGTACAACAAAATATGTTGATGCAGGAAGTGCTGTGTTTTAGAGTAATTTTTTAATGATTTGCCAAATTATGCACAGTATATTTTGACTTTCAAATTGGAGTGCTGCTGCAAAATCTGAATCATGTAAATCACTGGTTGCACTGATGAGGTACACCACACAAAGGTATGGTCTTTACATCCCCAGGTATTTATCGCAGTGGTAAAAAAATACTCTTAATTTATCACTTCCGACAAACAATACAGTGGATATAAAAAGTCTACATACCTCTGGTAAAATACCAGGTGTTCGTGATAAAAACAAAATTGACAAAGAGAAATCAAATCACATCTTTTTCCACTTTAATGTGACCTATAACGTGAACAATTTAATTGAAAAACAAACTTGAAATCTTCAAAAAATTCACAATAATCTGGTTGCATAAGTGTGCACAACCTTAAACTAATACATTATTTGAACACCTTTTAGATTTTATTACAGCGCTTAATCTTTTTAGGTAGGAGTCTATTAGCATGGCACATGCTAATAGACGTGGAAATTTTTCTTTGCAAAAAATCTCCAAATCTGTCAGATTGCCAGGACATCTCCTATGCACAGCCCTCTTCAGATCACCCCACAGATGTTCAATTGGATTCAGGTGTGGGCTCTGGCTGGGCTATTCCAAAATGTTAATCTTCTTCTGGTGAAGCCATGCATTTCTGGATTTGGGTCCTTGTCGTGCTGAAAGGTGTGCTTTCTAACGGACACCTGAAAGTTTTGTGCCACAATTGCCTGGTTTTTGAAACTGTTCATAATTCCCTCCACCCTAACTAAGGTCCCGGTTCCAGCTGAAGGAAAAACTGCCTAAAAGCATGATGCTGCCACCACCATGCTTCACTGTGGGTATAGTGTTCTTTAGGAGATTTGCACAAAACATACCTTTTGGATTTATGGTCAAAAAGTTCAACCTTGCTATCATCAGACCATAACATATATTCCACATGCTTTTGGTCGACTTGATGTTTGTTTTTGCAAACTTCAGCCAGGCTTTGATGCTTTTCTTTGTAAGAAAAGGCTTCAGTCTTGCCATCATAGCCCATTGATATGAAGAATACGGGAGATTGTTTTCCCATGTAGCACACAAGACAGTACTGGCCCGAAATTCCAGCAACTCCTTTAATGTTGCTGTAGGCCTCTTGGAAGCCTCCCTGGCCAGTATTCTTCTCGTCTTTTCAGCAATTTTGGAGGGATGTTCAGTTCTTGGTTATGTCTCGGTTGTGCCATATTTTCTCCACTTGATGATGACTGTCTTCACTGTGTTCAATGGTACATCTAATGCTTTGGAAATTATATTGTACCCTTCTCCTGATATCTATCAACAACGATTTCCTTCTGATGCTTTGGAAGCTCTCTTCGGACCATGGCTTTCGGTCTGAGATGCAACTAAGAAAATCTGAAGAGCTGACCTTCATTTGTGATTAATCGAATCACTTTTAATGGCACGTGTGTAATGCCTTCTATCCAACACAAGTTTGTATATGATTGGTTAGTTCTGAACACAGCCACATCCCCAGTAATAAGAGGGTGTGCACACTTATGCAACCAGGTTATTATAAGGTTTTCATTTTTCATTTATCCCGTTTTAAGAGTTCAGTTTGTTTTTCAATTGAATTGTTCACATTATAGGTCACATTAAAAGTGGAAAAAGCTCTGACATGATTTTACTTTGTCTAATTTTTTTACCTAACAAAAACCTGGCCTTTTAACAGGAGTGTGTAGACTTTTTCTATTCTCTGTATAAATGTAAAAGCCTACACTTTAATACTAACAATCTGACATCCTTGTTGCATGGAATAAAAATAATTTTTCAATTGGACCAGTCTGTAGGCCAAGAACAACAACAGCTGCATGAAATCTAGACTAGCATTACCAGTTCAGTCAGAAAACCTGGCCAGCAATGCACCTGCAATGAATGCATCAGTGTCAATATCACTGCTATCATAGTATCAGACTATGTCTATGTAATAGTCAGGTTAGTCACTCAGTTTTGATGTGCTGATGCTTTTACTAGAATGTGGGTGAAAACCCATCCATCAAGCCTGCCACCTGTTTGGTTCTGTTCCCCACACAGGACTGTGTACCTTGCTCATTGCCTACTGGGATTGCTATTAAAAATATTACAGTGGAATATTATTGTTGGTAGTGTCGTATACACTAGGGTGTTGTTGGTGATATAGTCTTGGATAAAATCTATACTATAAATGATGACACTCAATTTAAAACATGGATTTAAATATTTTTAACTTAACATAATGGGTAAAAGATGCATTTCAAATATCAGCTGTAATAATTTGTAACTACTCTCCAGGGTAGACACTGAGGAAATTTGTTTATGTACAAACCATATGTTTGAATCAATTGTGGTTTGTATTGAAACTTGGGCATACTAGGCAAACTACGCTTCTTTATGCAAAATAATTCACTGACGTTAACCAATAAACACATTAGCTGGCATAAAAACAGTGAGGACATTTGGCATACAGTTGTGTAGAAGGTGGTGACCAATGTTCAATCTTTCTGAACAAACCTTAATTGGCGAGGAGGTTATTAACTTACCTGAATAAAATCTGACTCCATTATTTGTATAAGTGAATATGTCCGTACCTTATAATGTCACACTAGGTCAAGTGAAATGGTGATTTTCCATCACCAGCATGCGTGAATTAGTGTGTGCCGGATAGGCTTTTATGTAATCATGAGAGACTGATTAAGAAAAGCTGATCTGGACAATACTTTTTATTGTTAATAAACTAAATCCATTTATTAGTATTTAGCAACACAGTGTTTATAACCAAGTAGTCATCAATTTAAATTAATTTAAAAAACACAACTATGGCATGAAAAAGTGGGAAAAGAAAGAAAAACTGAAAGAAAAACTGAAAAAACAGGAGCAGGAATCAGGAGAGGAGCGTAGCCTAAAGACATCTTTAATTGAACAACAGTTGCATAACTAGATTATTTTCTTATATTTTACCATTATTTAAACAGGAAAGTTGATACAAAAAAATATTTTTTACATAAACAACCTGGGAGTAATGTTACAGGGGGAGGACTACATCATACATACCTGCATAAAATAAGCGCTAAGTTGATTTTCCAATCATGTTACTTTCTCTTTGTCTGTCTGACTGTAACATCTGGTCCCGAAATATTCCACAGTAAACATTTTACAAAAGATTAATCAATTCATACCCTAAAAGGTACAGAGTTTTACCTGTTGAAGTTAACTTTGAATGTGTCCTATTGGCCAGCTAAAGCTATTGACATTCTAGTATCCTGCCACTGATGTTGTCCAAGTAAGAAGTAACACAACAGAGATTGCCGTGGAATCACTGCGCACCTTGCTATCGCATAGAGCCTGGAAACAGTACATTATTAGTATGTAAGTGATGTTCATTGTATGTAGCTTATGTGCTTGACCAAGTTGTATATATTGGTATATGCATGCGGTCTTGTCAAATTAGCTTGTCCAAAAGATTACATCATAGGAACTTATAAGAAATCGTTTATCCTACAAAATGCCCTTGTATGGTATTTTCCAACCAGAGAGTCCTCTGACAGTCACATACACAGTTCCTAACAGGTGGTATGGACAGGGTGTTTGGGACCTATCAGTAGTGAAGCATCACATTTCCTACCTAGTGTCCTCTGTACAGAGATAGTTAGTACGCTCATACATTGTGTCATGCTTAATTCAATTACTTTTCATGCTCAATATCTCTCAGAGTGAATACATTTTTTGATATGGGTATGTGTCATCTTTGCTGTTCGTTGAGGTATAACTCCCATTGAGAAAGCATTGATCACATAGACTGTATGTTTGATTTAAATGCTTTGTCAGCAGCATAGCATTTTGTATCCCATTAATTTTACATTGACAGTGGATGGTAAGCATCGTCCGTCCTGGATTGGGGACCAGCTTGATGGAGGTTGGTTGATGTTACATTGGACATTTTCTTGCATGGTTACAGCAGACAGCAACCTGTGTTACATTTTCCAATAATCTAGTTGGGCAACATTGTAGGGATATTATCTATGTACTTTTATTTCCTTAGGCTATGACATACCACTCACAGGGGAAGTGAATAATGTTGGATAATTTTCTAACAAGGGCACATGTCAAGGGCTGGGTAGATTAGATGGTAAACCAACAATCAGTTATTCTAGTCAAAATGTTGGATGCATGAAGAATGGACAGGAGTAAAGACATGGGCCAAATTGTTATGGCCAGGCCACTTGGTCATATTATCCCTGAAACAGCAATGCTTGTGGGGTGATCCCAGTCAGCAGTGGAGTGAGGGACCAACCGCACACTGGCAACAGGGTGTTGGGCACCCAAGTCACATTGATGCACAAGGGACGAAGGCTAGCCTGGCTGGTCAGAACCGACAGGTCTACCGTGGCACAAATCACGGGAAATTGTAATGATGTTTATGGGGGGAATGTGTCAAAACACAGTGCATCACACCATCCTGGATATGGCGCTACGTAGCCACAGACCAATCAGAGTGCCCTTGATGACCCTTGTCTATCATCCGAAAGCACCTTTTATGGGCACTCGAGCGTCCGACATTGACATAGGAGCAGTGGAAGAAAGTTTCCTGGTGGATGGCCATGTATGTGTGAACACTTTTACCTGGGGATGTGATGGAACCAGGATGCACTGTGGGAAGACAGTGGAGGGAGTATGATGCTCTGTGTGATGTTGTGCTGGGAAACCCTGGGTCATTCATGTGAATGTCAATTCTACACATGACCCCAACCTAAACACTGTTGCAGTCCATGTACCCCTCTTAATGGGCATGGTATTCCCTGCTGGCAGTGGCCTCTTAGCAGGATAATGTGTAGACCTGACCTCAACATTTTCCAGATCTCAATCTGATTCAGCATCAGTTGGATATGCTGGCCCGACAAGGCTGATACTGGACAACTCCAACTTGCAACTCATATTACTTGAAGGATATGAGATGTTGAAACTGACAAATGTTATTGTTTTTGGAAAAAAGCCTTTTTTAGAATTTGATTCCAGCAACATGTTTCAAAAAGGTTTGGGAACTGAGGAGAGCAATTGCTGTAGTTTTGAAGTTTAAATGTTTTTCCATTCTTGCTGGAAATTGGATTTCAGCTGCTCAACAATTCATTTGTCTTGTCATATTTTTCATTTCATAATGCGCGGAATGTTTTCAATGGGTGACAGGTATGGACTGCAAGCAGGCCAGTTTAGCACCCAGACTCTTTTACTATGGAGCCATGCTGTTGTAATACGAGCAGAATGTGGTTTGGCACTGTCATGAAAGACGTCATCTTGATATCAGCATATGCTGCTCCAATATCTTGATATATTGTTCAGAATTAATGGTGCCTTCACTGATGTGCAGGTCACTCATGCCTTGTGCACTAATGCACACCAATACCATCACCGATGTTGGCATTTGAACTGTGCGCTGATAAGAAGCTGGATGGTGCCTCTTCTCTTTAGCCCGGAGGATGCAGCGTCCATGATTTTGATTTGTCAGAGCAGAGCACAGTTACCCACTTTGCCTCATTCCACCTTAAATTAGCTTGGGCCCAGAGAACGTGACAGCGTTTCTGGATCTTGTTTATATATGGTTTCTTCTTTGCATGCCACAGTTCTAACTTGCATTTGTGGATGCAGCAACAAAGTGTGTTTACAGACAATGGTTTTCAGAAGTGTTCCTGAGCCCAAAAAGTAATTTCCACTACAGAATCGTGTCTGTTTAATGCAGTGACACCTGAGGGCCCGAAGATCACAACCATCCAAGATTGTTTTTTATCCCTGTCCTTTGCACACAGAGATTTCCAAACCCTTTGAGAAACAATATTCTTAAACTGTTACACTATTTGCCTGCGCAGACTTTCACAGTGTGGCGAACCCCTCCGACTCTTTGTCTGAAATGTCTCCACATATTTAGTTTGTAATTCCACTGCTTATTAAAATAATTTCTAGTTGAATAAAAAGTTTAGCAAACACGTAATTTTCAATTATACTGGATGCTTTGACCAACATTGAATGTTAAATCGTTAACTAAAAAAGATGTGGTAAAAGTATATAAATAATAATGAGAAATCAGAAATTGTCCCCCTTGTTTTTCCCCATTTTATAATATTTTTGGGTTTAGGTAATCCAAAGTTACGTTGCTGGTTATAATTTTGGACCGAAAGCTAGTAACAAAAATGTTTACAAAGTAACCTACCCAAACTCCAATTACACAATAATTGATTTTTATATAGTGGACTACTTCTGTCGAGAGGCCTATGAGCGCCAAAAAAATAAGTAAGGTGTCATTAAGAATACAGGCCCAGTAAGTCACAATGTACATCTTCTCTTATCACTATTATATCCAGTCGCTCCGTATTTTACAAACTATGGGAAATGGCAAAAACTCCCAATGTTTGTGCCTTTTCTCTCTATCTCCCAAGTTCGCGCTCTCTCCTAATCCTGTCATTCTTCCCTTTTCTCATTTCTCTGACTCTATTTCTCCCTCTCTTGTCGGTAATAACAGGGGTGAGAACATTTGTCAAGCTGCGGAGGTGATACAGATGTATGGCACACATTTGATCATACTGTCTCTAGAAAGACAGTATAACATATAATGTATTCCAGGTTTAAAATGGTAAAGTTTTCCTTTTCACTGAAATGTCTGACTTGATCAGCTCCTTCAGAATTTCAGATAATTACAATCCACAGAATAACATTTTCTGTTGCTGCAGAATGATTTTTTTTCTTACTTGATTTGGCTCAAATTGAGATCCTACATGTGTACCAATGCAGGGGGGCGGGTATTCACTGGTGACTAATGTCCCACAGGTATTTTTGGGAGATCCCAAGGTCTCGCCAAAGACTGGAGGAATCTTCTTCATTCCCACCCTCAGTCCAACCCCCTGTCCGACCACCCCTGTAGTTTATATCATTGGGTACATGTTGTGTAAAGTTGCAACCACACCTTGCTTACAATCGGCATCCTGTGTGTAATCATCAAAACACTGGGGTCCAATTCAATGGGCCCCAAAAGGAAGAAAATTGATTGAAACATAAAGGCACCATCTGAACTTGTTCACGATTGTTGCTCATGTTCATTTCCCTTTCCACAACACATTGATACAGTTTGTACTATTGAGTCAGACTCATCAGCATTGTCACACCGAACACAGTCAAGCCAATACAGTGGGGAGAACAGGTATTTGATACACTGCTGATTTTGCAGGTTTTCCTACTTACAATGCATGTAGAGGTCTTTAATTTTTACCATAGGTACATTTCAACTGTGAGAGACAGAATCTAAAACAAAAATCCAGATAATCACAGTGTATGATTTTTAAATAATTGATTAGCATTTTATTGCATGACATAAGTATTTGGTCACCTACCAACCAGTAAGAATTCCGGCTCTCACAGACCTGTTCGTTTTTCTTTAAGAAGCCCTCCTGTTCGGCACTCATTACCTGTATTAACTGTTTGAACTTGTTACCTGTATAAAAGACAACTGTCCACACACTCAATTAAACAGACTCCAACCTCTCCACAATGGCCAAGACCAGAGAGCTGTGTAAGGACATACAATTGTAGACCTGCATAAGGCTGGGATGGGTTACAGGACAATAGCGAAGCAGCTTGGTGAGAAGACAACAATTATTAGAAAATGGAAGAAGTTCAAGATGACGGTCAATCTCCCTCGGTGTGGGGCTCCATGCAAGATCTCACCTCATTGGGAATCAATGATTATGAGGAAGGTGAGGGATCAGTCCAGAACTACACGGCAGGATGTGGTCAATGACCCGAAGAGAGCTGGGACCACAGTCTCAGCTTTAAAGGAGGAGGAATGCTGCATATGACCTAAAGAACACCATCCCCATCGTCAAACATGGAGGTGGATATATTATGCTTTGGGGATGTTTTTCTGCTGAGGGGACATGAGAACTTCACTGCATCAAAGGGACGATGGACAGGGACATCTATGGATGGGGCCATGTATCGCAAAATCTTGGACAACATCTCCTTCCCTCAGTAAAAGCATTGAAGATGGGTCGTGGCTGGGTCTTCCAGCCTGACAACGACCCGAAACACACAGCCAGGGCAAATAAGGAGTGGCTCCGAAGAAGCATCCCAAGGTCCTGGTGTGGCCTAGCCAGTCTCCAGACCTGAACCCAATAGAAAATCTTTTGAGGGAGCTGAAAGTCTGTATTGTCCAGCGACAGCATCGAAACCTGAAGGATCTAAAGGTCTATTTGGAGGAGTGGGACAAAATCCCTGCTGCAGTGTGTGCAACCCTGGTCAAGAACTACCGGAAACGAATGATCTCTGTAATTGCAAACAAAGGTTTCTTTACCAAATATTAAGTTCTTCTTTTGTAATCAAATAATTCTGTCATGCAATAAAATGCAAATTATTTAAAAATCGTAAAATGTGGTTTTCTGGATTTTTGTCTTCCGATTTTAGATTCCGTCTCTCACAGTTGAAGTGTACCTATGATACAAATTCTAGACTTCTACATGCTTTGTAAGCAACCCTAACCCTAAACACAGTACATTAAACTGTTTTATTAAACTGTTGCAACCAGTGCAGGCTTCAGGATTTGAATATTGACCGGGCAGGATAAAACCACTAATGGGCAATAAAAGATTAAACAAAACCTAAGGTCCCTTGACCATTGACACGCAATAAAGGAAACCTATATATAAAAAAATATCTAGGATTGTAAAATCAATCTAATATCACAATAGACTCAAGATACATAAGTAATGGAAATAGGCAGAATTGAATACACATGGTTTTAAAACACTGTGCCTTTAATAAACAAAAAACTAATAAAACTGAATCACAACAGTTTTAATGTTTACTTCAAATAAATAATGTACACTGTATGGGTGGTACAACCCACCCTATCCGCCGTGGCTGTTCCCTGAAGTTTAGGTTGGGAGAAGACTGAAGATGGTTGCACAATGCGCGGTTTTTCAATATAAATTGAAATAGGCTCGTCTGTTTTGACATCTTCTCGAGGACCAGCTGAATATTGTCAAAATAATGCGATTCATGAGGGGAAAATTCATGAGTGGAAAAATGCTTGGTAATTCGATTCGAAATAGGCTATAAATAAGAAAAGGGCACTTTTCCAACATATACAGTAGGTAAATGCAATTTGAACATAGCGTGTCTACTCTATGATTGGTTAAGAGCTGAAATTATGTCTTATATGACTGCAACAGCAAAATAATAAAATCATTTTTCGATTGCAGAGCCGTTAAATTATAATCTCTCTAGATACTCTGGACTGGCAGTGATAATTATAATATATTACATGTTTATCTAGAGTTTCATAGTAACTACAGAAGGACAACATGATTAGGTATTGTTTCGATCCAGATCCTTACACATTTCTAGGTGGACAGTGAATAAATAGGTCGAGCCAAGACCCACCCAGGCCCCCATAAGTGCAGACACCAATGGAAGCAATGCTTGGATAGTAGAAAAAAATACGGACACCAATTTCTTCCTCAAGTTCTTTATAAGCTAATTTGTCAAGACATCTCAAAATGGATATATAGCCCTTTGGCAAAGAAAAAAACTATTTAAGATCCGGTTTTATCATTTATCTGCCTTACTTCACACATCATATGTCTTATAACTGTAGAAGTGTATGAATGTATGCTTGTTTTGTTAAGATAAAAAAAACACCCATTTATTTGTACACAGGAAGCCAAGTTCACTCAAAACAACAGTAATCGAACTCCAACAGTAATCAGCCAATAGGCCAAAAATACTGTGATGTGTATTCTGGGTTGCAATGTCTAAAACGTAGGCGTACTGTCACGTCTCCGCCTCCGCAGGCGAGCAACAGAGGGCGCCCGCGCTCCAGAGACGCAGTGCGCTTGCGCTCCAGAAACCCAGTGCGCACCTAACGCACGCACCTGTCACCAATCACCTACTCACACACCTGTTCCCAGTCTCCTAATCACCAACCATTCATATACACCTCCCTGCCATTTCACCCCTGCCAGATCAATGGTTCATGTTCTCATGCCATATCTAGCGTTCTACAGTTCCTTGTTCCGTCATCCCGTGTACCGACCGTTTGCCCGTTTCCGACTATCCCGCCCGAGCCCTACTTGTACTTCTGTCCTTCGCCGTTACTCTGACCTTTCGCCTGTCCCCGACTATTCTGCCCAGCCCTCGATTGTACCTCTGCCGTCAGCACGTATACCGACCTCCCGCCTGTCCCCGACTACTCTGCCTGCCGTTCGTCTCTGCCACCGCCGCCGGTACGTGAGACACCTCGCCCGCCGTTCCCGTCCTAACCGCCTGTCTCTATCCCTCACACCCCTAGTCCGCACTTGGGTCCAGACCTGTGACCGTGACAGAATTGATCTGGCCAGTATGGACCCAGCGGACCTGGACGCTGTCGGTCAGGCTGTATCATCGCAGGGCGCCGTCCTAGGTCAACACAAGGCGGCGATCCAGGACCTCATGGGCTCCCTGCAGGCTCTCACAGCCAGTATTTCGGCTATACAGGACCAGCTGCGTGCCCCCATTGCCTCCCCGGCCGCAACCCCGTCACCACCTCGACCATCAGATCCTCCTGAGCCTCTCCCCACGCCCCCGGTGGACCGCGAACCCTGGGTTCCCACACCTGAGAGGTATGACGGTGACCTTGGGTTATGTCGCTCTTTCCTACTCCAGTGCAGTTTAGTCTTCGCACAACAACCGAGGACCTACGCCACGGACGGCGCCAAGATTGCCTACCTCATCGGGCTGCTCCGTGGATCGGCTCTAGAGTGGGCCTCCGCGCTTTGGGAACGCCAGGACCCGGCAACCCGGTCGTACGATGCCTTCACCCAGGAGATGCGGAGGTTTTTCGACCATCCCGTTAGGGGAAAAGACGCCTCCGTCCGGATGTTCGCCTTGCGCCAGGGCCGGCGTAGTGTAGCAGAGTACACTATAGAGTTCCGCACGCTAGCGGCTGAGTGCGGATGGAATAGCGAGGCACTGCAAGCCGCGTTCGTGAATGGGCTAAACGAACACCTGAAGGACGAGTTGGTCTCGTACCCTGAACCCGAGAACCTGGACGGACTAATCGCCCTGACGGTCCGTATAGATAATCGCTCTCGAGAGCGAAGAAGGATGAGACAAGCGGAGCCTAGCCCCACATCCATCAGGCCCGCTCCGGTCCTACCTTCAATCCCGGGCCCAACACGGTTCAACCCTCGAGGCGCAGAGGGTGGTTCGGAACCTCCGGTTCCGGAACCCATGCAGTTGGGTCGTTATCGTCTGGATGGGGAGGAACGACGCCGCAGACACGAGACCAACAGTTGCCTTTACTGCGGTCGCCCGGGCCACTACATCGCTTCCTGCCCACTGAAGAAGGGAAACGGACGGGCTCGTTAGTCTCAGGGGAACGACTGACGAGCCCAACCACGGAAATCTCCTGTCCCCGACATCCCTTTTTTGCCACCCTGTGCTATAACGGTCAGCGACTCAAGGTGCAGGCCCTGATAGACTCGGGCGCAGACGACAGTTTTTTGGACTCGGCTTTGGCCGAACAGCTGGGGCTCCCCACCGAACCTCTTTCAGACGCCATTGAGGCTGTAGCTTTGGACGGTCGTCGTTTGGCTCGTGTAACTGCCCGCACCGAGCCCGTTCACCTTTCAATGTCGGGAAACCACTCGGAGCATATCCGTCTCCTGCTCACGAACACACCCCAGATCCTGTTAGTCCTGGGATATCCCTGGCTGGTCAAACACAATCCGGCTATCGACTGGACCACGGGTAGAATCCTGAAATGGAGTCCCAACTGCCACGCAGATTGTTTACGCGCAGCCGTCCCCCCACCCGGGACCGAGCCGAATAACATCCAGCCACCTGACCTAACAGGAGTCCCGCCAGTCTACCACGACCTTGGGGAGGTATTCAGTAAGCGCCGTGCGCTCTCGCTCCCTCCGCACCGTCCTTACGACTGCGCTATTGAATTACTGCCCGGATCCTCTTTCCCCAAGGGATGTCTCTACAACCTCTCCAGACCAGAGAAGGAGGCCATGGAGAAATACATTAGGGAGTCCTTGGATTCCGGCTGCATTCGACCCTCCTCTTCCCCACTGGCAGCAAGGTTTTTCTTTGTGGGAAAAAAGGACGGGTCCCTCCGTCCGTGCATAGACTATAGGGGCCTGAACGACATAACCCTCAAGAACAAGTACCCCCTCCCTCTGATGACGTCCGCCTTTGACTCGTTACAGGGCGCATCCGTGTTTACAAAGCTGGATCTACGTAACGCCTACCACCTCGTCCGGATAAGGGAGGGGGACGAGTGGCTAACTGGCTTCAATACACCCATGGGACATTTCGAGTACCTGGTTATGCCATTTGGCCTCACCAATGCCCCAGCGGTTTTTCAGAGGTTTATAAATGACGTGTTGGGCGATATGATAGGGCGCTTCGCATTCGTCTATCTGGATGACATTTTGGTATTCTCCTCGAATCTGGCAGACCACGTTCAACAGGTCCGACAGGTCCTTCACCGGCTCCTGGAGAATGGCCTATTCGTGAAGGCCGAGAAATGCGAATTTCATGTCCCCACTGTCTCTTTCCTTGGGTACGTAGTGTCCGAGGGATGCGTAAAGATGGACCCATCCAAAGTGGAAGCCGTGGTCAGCTGGCCCACTCCAGATTCTCGTAAGGCCCTGCAGCGTTTCCTTGGCTTCGCGAATTTCTATAGGCGATTCATTCGCAACTACAGCCGAGTGGCCGCTCCGCTCACAGCCCTGACGTCAAGTAAGAGACCTTTTGCCTGGACCGCGGAGGCTGAAGACGCGTTCCGGGATCTGAAGCACCGCTTCACCTCGGCGCCCGTCCTCTCCCAGCCCGATCCAACACGACAATTCGTGGTCGAGGTGGACGCCTCGGATATTGGGATAGGGGCGGTGCTATCCCAACGGGCGGAGGATGGCAAACTTCATCCCTGCGCTTTCCTCTCTCGACGTTTGTCGCCTGCGGAGGCCAACTATGATGTCGGCAACCGAGAATTATTAGCCGTCAAAACAGCCCTAGAGGAATGGCGGCATTGGCTCGAGGGTACGGAAGTGCCTTTCCTCGTTTGGACTGATCACCGAAACCTGGAGTATATCCGCTCGGCCAAACGTCTTAATCCCCGCCAGGCAAGATGGGCGCTCTTCTTTTCTCGTTTTGATTTCGCCCTCACTTACAGACCCGGTTCCAAGAACGGGAAACCAGACGCCTTGTCCCGCGTGTTTTCTAAAGATGAGGAGCCTTGCGCTCGACAGGACGTAATACTGCCCAAGCACTGCGTAATTGGCGCGGCCCTTTGGAAGATTGAAGAAACGGTTAGGTCGGCCCTCCGTAGTGATCCTGGGCCCGGAAACGAACCCCCAGGTTGCCTTTACGTTCCACCCTCTGCCCGGTCGGACGTCCTGGCTTGGTCCCACGCCTCCAAGCTCACCTGCCATCCCGGTCTGGCTCGCACCATGGCCTTCCTCCGACTGCGTTTTTGGTGGCCGGCCATGCGCAATGACGCACAAACATACATCGCAGCTTGTCCTACCTGTGCCCAAAATAAGCAGTCCAATCGACCCAGCTCCGGTTTCCTGCGTCCCTTACCTGTACCTCGCCGTCCATGGTCCCACCTATCCTTGGATTTTGTTACCGGGTTGCCCTGTTCCGACGGGAATATGGTAGTCCTGACCATCGTGGACAGGTTCAGCAAGTTTGTTCGTTTTATCCCCTTACCAAAGCTCCCCTCCGCTAAAGAGATGGCAACCACCCTGGTTAAAGAAGTGTTTTGTGTCTTCGGTCTGCCTCTGGACCTGGTCTCCGACCGTGGACCTCAATTCACGTCCGCAGTATGGAAATCCTTCTGTCGCGCCATTGGGGCCACTGTCAGCCTCTCCTCCTGGTTTCATCCCCAGACAAACGGCCAGGCTGAGAGGGCCAACCAGACCTTGGGGTCCTCCCTCCGTTGCCTGGTTTCCTCCAATCCCTCCTCCTGGTCCCCCCAGCTCCCGTGGGTCGAATATGCTCACAACACCCTCCCCACGTCCGCTACAGGCATATCCCCCTTTCAGTGTCTCGTCGGCTACCAGCCTCCGTTGTTTCCTTCCCAGGAGAGGGAGTTGGCGGTGCCGTCAGTCCAGGCCCACATACGGCGGTGCCACCGGACCTGGCACCGCGCCAGGGCCACCCTGCTTCGGGCCGCCGGGTCGTATAGCGCACAGGCTAACCGTCACCGTGTGCCTGCCCCCGCTTACGCGGTTGGGGATCGTGTGTGGCTCTCCTCCAAGGACCTCCCGTTACGCACCGCTTCCCGCAAGCTTTCCCCAA